>CM051259.1:56615795-56744611 GCA_027921565.1 Artemia sinica
ATAGGGATTCTTTTCTACCAAAAAGTCTAGTTGGGACACTAGGTCTTACTTCCTAGAAAATTTGGCTTCAATTCTGACATCCTATTCTGGTAAAGGTGGTAACAACAATAATTTATTTAAAAAAGCCATTTCTTGCCCCCTATAAATATTGCAATGGGCCTGGATTCCCAAAAAGCCTGACTGTGGTATTAGTACTTATTCTTATGTAGTTTTCTGAGACCCAACAATGTCATTTAAACTATATCTTGATAAAAGGATAATACTATTATCCTTCCCACTCCCACGATAAGGGCAAACAGGTCCCTGAGCTCAGAAGGACAGGATTAGCACATCAAATGACAGTTTGGTTAAGGTCTGGCAAACCCTTCTGATTTTTTTTCTGAGTATACACTTTTAGAGACTGTCTTTTTTCTCCCCCACATACTTCTGATTGGGTTTGATAAACCACTTTGTTGGAGGTGCTGACTACAATGACTTATGAAACCCGCTTCTTCTGTCCCCTATAAAAGCTGGAATAGTGCTCCAAATGTTTATTTGGACTTAACTCTTATGTAGTTTGGCTAAGGTATAACAGCCCCATTTGAACTATATCTTGGTTAAATGCAATTATGATTGTCCTTCTTCCTCTCCTAATGAGGTCAAACTGGTCTCTGAGTTTAGAAGAGCAGAAGTAGCACATCAACTGACAGTTTGGTTAAGGCCAGACAAACCCTTCTGGCCATTTTTCTTGGTACATGAATTTAGGTACTCCCATTTCCTGCCCTTACAGAGTTCTGATTGGGTCCTGACCCCCAACCCATACCCAAAAAGGCACAACTAGGTTATTACCACATTCATCCTTCCAAATAATGCAGTTTTTGGTTTCATACTGTAAGTAAGGAGTCACCTGAGGTAATAGTTAATAATACTAAATAAAGAAGTTTATATAATAATACTTACAACTCACTGCAGCACCAAGCTGCATTCAGCCAACACAGCTACATATTCTCCTCCTCCATCCCAATCTACTCAAAACCTCCCTCTTTCCTTCCCCCGGAGGTCCCCATTTCTCTCAAATCTTTCCTTACAACATCCTCCCACCCTATTTGTGGATGGCCTGCTTTTCATTTAGCCGTAGACAGTTAGCTAACAAGAATAAACTTCGGTAATGTTTCATCTGCAGAATGTGTCCTAGCCAACTCAATTTTTCTCTCATTATAACCCTAGAAATTGGGATTGGACCACATTTTTTGTACAGCTTACTGTTTAAGATAGTTAGTCAGTTGCATGCCCAAAACAATTGATAGGAATTTTCTCTGGAAAAAATCTACAAATCCTCCTCTGTTTTTCAGAGCACCTACAACTCAGAGCAACCATTATAGCTTCCAATATTCTATGCTTGCTTTGCAGACTTATCTTCATACTCTTCCATACTTTTTTCAACTGTGAAAAAGACACTCAGCACCTTGGCTATTCTACTTTTAACATCTATACAGCACCCACTATCTTTGTTAATAAAACTAACTAGGTAACTTAAGCTGTCCACTTGATCTATCTTTTTGTTACCCTACATCACATTTTCTCCTTCAATTCTTCCCAGTTTTAGCAACTTAGATTTCTTAACATTAATTATTCAAACCTATTCTTGCATCCTGAAATGTCAAAACCTCTAAAAGCTACTTTCATTTTGCTAACAGTCTCATCTGGGTGCTTAAATCATCAATATAATTTAAACCTAGGTGAGTTTTACTTCCCTATTTGATTCTGTTTTCTCCCATTGCCTTTGCTGTGCTCCTTAGGACAAAGTCCATCAAAATGATCCATGGATAGAATGCAACTCTGCTTAACTACTTATTTGAACCTGATTGAACCAGCTACTAACATCATTTCTTACCTCAACCACAGCAATGTTATTCTTGTACACAGCACTAATCACTTTAATATATTTATCTGGTATACCGTACAAGAATAGGGCCTTTCCTAAAGCCGTTCTATCAGCTGAATCAAATGCTTGCTCATAATTTATAAAACTGAGGTTAAAGGCATTTGGTGAGTCAGTCACTTCTCAATTATTAATTTAAAAAAAAATCTTTCCAAAAATAAATTTTTCAAAGAAAAGTAAAGGCCATTTTAAACTTAAGATCAGCAGATACAAATACCTGTTAAAATTCAAACTCAATACAATCAGATATTTAGTGTAGTGTAGAGCCTATCTTTTTTACTTTTGCTCAACCTAATGACCATGATATGATTATGCAAAATTGCAGTAAACTAAAAAAGTCAGGAATTAGACTGGCTGTGGATCTACCGCTGGACCTTGCTAAACACAGAAAGGAACTTTTATCTTTGAGCTCTACTAAAAGTGACAAAGTTAGTGAAAGCAGAGTAGTGCGAAAAGGAATCAAGGTGTGGCTTGAAGTAAAAAAAAACTTGCAATGCAGCATGAACAAAAAAAAACACAATGAAACTTGTTATGATTTTCTTCAAACTATACCTGCAAAATTTCAGATGTCACAGTCTAATTTTTGATTGTCTGATTTTTCGAGTTTTTGCTGGCATGATTAATTAACTAAATTATCTGCCAAAGTGTGCCCTGGTATATGAGATGGTACCCTGTTTTGTTTGTGTGTTATTGGAAGTGTTAATTTATGTTTCTGTCAGTTTTTCTTTCACTTTTTTGTTTAGCAAAGTTAGTCTAGTCGGTTTTTGTTGTTTTTTCTTCCTCACATTCCTCTTCCTTACCAGCATGAATTCAAATAGACCTCCAGATTTATGTAAGCTAAATGAGTTTTGACTAATAATGATGATAATGGGAGTTGTGCAGGACCTGGTATAGATTTTACTCAGCTGGAAAATGAAAGATTGGATCTCTCACACCTATTTGATGGAGAGATAAATAGAAATAACGATTTTCAGATGTTTCAATGTGATGAACATCCTAATTCCCACTACTATTTTGCTGCTTCTGATTTACTAGTGTTGTTTATTTTGTCTCAGTTTTCTTTGGTTCAACTAAACTGTGAAGGGTTATGCTCTTCTATGGGCAATATTCAGCTTTTAAGTGAGGTTACCCAACCTAGAGTTTTTGGTTTATGGGAAACGTTTTTAAACCAACAGACGTCTACTCTTGTCAATCTTCCAAATTATCATTCAGAGTTCCTTCATTGTAAAGAAAAGAGGGGGACTAGCATTTTACATATGTGATTCTTTACATTCATTTAGAAAAGATGATCTGATGATTAATATTGAAGGTGTTTTTGAATCTCTTTTTGTTGAAATAAGTGTAGCTCATAATGAAAAGGTAATAGTTGGTGAGATTTATTGCCCTCCTTCTGGATTGATCCCTGAATTTTTGGCCCATCTGGAAAGTATTTTTGAAAAGATGCTCTATTTGCAATATACTGAGATATTCCTGATGGGTGATTTTAATATTGATCTTGGTCTTCCATTAAAAAAGGATGCTGTTGATTTTCTTTTGATGATGGCAGCTTTTGGATTATATCCATCCATTACTATTCCTACGCAAATCACACAAACGTCTCATATGATGACTGAAAATAATTTTTGCTCAAGTTCTACTACTTCTGCGTCAGTTTTAGTTTTAGATATGTCCAAATCATTACCCTATTTTGGCTTCATATATAATTAATGACCATGTAACTCGCCAGATGAATCAAAATTTGAAATTCCTAAATTTTTCTGAGGATAATATTAAACTTTTTAAAGAGGAAATGAGAAAATCAACTGGTCGTCATTGTATGATGAAAGTTATGCATACAGTGTTTTCCAAATCTTTCATTGTATTGTTGTGACAAAAATGGAAGAATGCTCTGAAGAGAGTATTGTCTGTAATTCTAGAAAGTTTCTTCCTAGGCGTCCATGGGGTTTGAAAAGTCTTCTAGATTCTATAAATAAGAAGATGAGAATGTGGAAGGATTATTTAAGTGAACCAACTAAATGTTCGCTAGAAGCATATAAAAGTTACAAGATAAATTTAAGAATTGTGCAAATAATGGTAAGAGAATTGTGCAAATAATGGTAAGAGTATTATAAAATCAGTTTTAAAACCTTCTTTGAAAGCTTCTGATATGCTGAAAAAACTAATTCATAAGGGAGTAAGTATTGAGAATGAAAGTGAGATTTTGGGGTTTTTAGCTTCTTTTTTCAGTGATGTTCAGAGGGAAACTATTGAGTCAGTTCTGACATCTCTTCAAAATTATAAAGATTTTCTTCCTCCTTTGTGTAATGAGTCGATGGGGTTTGTTCAAGTTTCTGAATATGATGTTGTAAATATAATAAAGAATCTGAAAGGTAGTTGTGCATTGGGATATAATAGAATTAACGCTAAAATTGTAAAGGAAAGTGCTGAAGTTTTGGTTAAACAACTAACTTTTGTGATGAACCTGTTGTATGAAACAGGCATTTTTCCAGCTGATCTAAAGAAAGCGAGAGTAGCCCCAGTTTTTAAAGGGGGAGATGTGTCTAATTACAGGCCGATTTCACTTTTATCAACATTTTCAAAGATTTTTGAAAAACCAATGCATAAACAACTTGGGAATTTTTTGGAAGTTAAGGGTTTTCTGAATTTGCGACAATTTGGATTCCAATATTCACAACAGCAACACTTTAAGAAATTTTGAAAATAAATTTCATGTGAATTATTGTCTCAATTAATCAGTAGCTGTACTGAACCCCTCCTGCTCAAAATCCTCCTCAGGGCCATACTGTGGTGTTTCTTTTGTGGATGGTAAAGTTTTCCCCACAGTAGAGTGCAGACGGTCTGGTATCATACTAATATCCTTTTCTTTTTAGCTTAAAGCTTATTCAAAAAGGCAATGCAAAGAACTCCCCCTAAAAAAAAGTCCCTCCAAATCCCACCCCAAATACTAATGAAATTGATCCATTTCTGCCCCATCTAGGCTGGTCAAGCACTCTATCACAAAACCCACATGAAAGCTCAAATTCTGAGAATATGACAATGATCAGTGTTGGAGCTAATGTCACCATAGATGATAATGGATTTCAAGAGGTCCTTTCTAGGAGCTCCAAAAAAAGGAAAAAAACGTCCCCAATCAAAAGTATTTCCCCTCCCCCTGTTCAAGTTTCTCCTTCCCAAAACTTAGGCATTTACCTCAAAATTACTCCTAATACCCCCTTTGAAATAACAAAGATTACTACAATAAGGGTGGCAATTTTCAAAATGTTAAAATCAATGTTTTCTCTTAACATTCACCATGATGGATCTTTGCTAGTAGCTGTCCAAGATCAGAAATCAGCAGATATAATACTTAATCTAAAATCTCTTCTGAATACCCCAATTAATTCATCTAAACGGAACCCAAAACAACCCCAACAAAAATAGTAGTATATAGTGTTCCCCTAGAAATACCAATTCAGGAGTTAAAAGAAGGGCTCTCAGATAGGGCTGGTAACACAATCCCTGTAGAAGATGTCACTCAACTGGGTAAACCCAACTCTAATGGATTAAAAACAAGTAGATCTTTCTTATTTACACTGAAGGAAAAAATCAATATCCCAGAAAAGTTATTCCTATTTGGGCAAACCAAACCGCACAAGGAATACAAGCCAAAGCCTATCCAGTGTCAGAAGTGTTTGAAACTGGGACACACAGCAAATAAATGCAATGAAATTCTCCTAGCCTGTAGTAATTGTAAAGGCTCCTATCCTAAAGAGTTGACAACTTGCAATAACACTCAGCCTACATATATCAATTGCAAAGGCCCACATGAATCCACCAATAAATCACCATGCCCTGCATATAAGAAAAGAGCACTAACACTCCAAATAGCAACAAAGAAGGCAATTCCATACCCTTTTGCAGCAATGGAAGCAAATGCTGCCCAATCACAACAAATAAAAGCTATATTGAAATCAAATAAAACTCCCAAATCAAACACTCCTAATGCAAACAAACATTTAGTTGGTTCACTTAAATAATTCTTCCACATTCTCATCTTCTTATTTATACAATCTAGAAGAATTTTCAAAACTCAAGGACACCTAGGAAGAAACTTTCTAGAATTACAGAAAATACTCTCTTCACAGCATTCTTCCATTTTTGTCACAACAATACAATGAAACATTTGGAATACACTGTCTGCATAACTTCCATCATACAATGAGGACCAGTTGATTTTCTCATTTCCTCTTTAAAAAGTTTAATATTATCCTCAGAAAAATTTAGGAATTTCAAATTTTGATTCACCTGGCGACTAGAAGTTACATGGTCATTAATTATATATGAAGCCAAAATAGGGTAATGATTGGATATATCTGAAACTAAAACTGACACAGAAGTAGGAGAACTTGAGCAAAAAAAATTTCAATCATCATATGAGACGTTTGTGTGACTTGTGTAGGAATAGTAATGGATGGATATAATCCAAAAGCTGCCATCATCAAAAGAAAATCAACAGCATCTTTTTTTTTAATGGAAGACCAAGATCAATATTAAAATCACCCATCAGGAATATCTCAGTATATTGCAAATAGAGCATCTTTTCAAAAATACTTTCCAGATGGGCCAAAAAATTCAGGGATCAATCCAGAAGGAGGGCGATAAATCTCACCAACTAATACCTTTTCATTATGAGCTACACTTATTTCAACAAAAAGAGATTCAAAACACCTTCAATATTAATCATCAGATCATCTTATCTAAATGAATGTAAAGAATCACATATGTAAAATGCTAGTCCCCCTCTTTTCTTTACAATGAAGGAACTCTGAATGATAATTTGGAAGATCAACAAGAGTAGATGTCTGTTGGTTTAAAAACGTTTCCTATAAACCAAAAACTCTAAGTTGGTCAACCACACTTAAAAGCTGAATATTGCCTATAGAAGAGCATAACCCTTCACAGTTTAGTTGAACCAAAGAAAACTGAGACAAAATAAACAACACTAGTAAATCAGAAGCAGCAAAATAGTAGTGGGAATTAGGATGTTCATCACATTGAAACATCTGAAAATCGTTATTTCTATTTATCTCTCCATCAAACAGGTGTGAGAGATCCAATCTTTCATTTTCCAGCTGAGTAAAATCTATACCAGGTCCTGCACAACTCCCATTATCATCATTATTAGTCAAAACTCATTTAGCTTACATAAATCTGGAGGTCTATTTGAATTCATGCCAGCAAGGAAGAGGAATGTGAGGAAGAAAAACAACAAAAACCGACTAGACTAACTTTACTAAACAAAAAAGTGAAAGAAAAACTGACAGAAACATAAATTAACACTTCCAATAACACACAAACAAAATAGAGTACCACCTGATATACCAGGGCACACTTTGACAGATAATTTAGTTAATTAATCATGCCAGCAAAAACTAAAAAAAATAGACAATCAAAAAATTAGACTGTGACATCTGAAATTTGCAGGTATAGTTTGAAGAAAATCATAACAACTGTCATTGTGTTTTTTTTATGGCACATTGCAAGTTTTTTCTACTTCAAGCCACACCTTGATTCCTTTTTGCACTACTCTGCTTTCACTAACTTTGTCAATTTTAGTAGAGCTCAAGATAAAAGTTCCTTTCTGTGTTTAGCAAGGTCCAGCGGTAGATCCACAGCCAGTCTAATTCCTGACTTTTTTAGTTTACTGCAATTTTGCATAATCATATCATGGTCATTAGGTTGAGCAAAAGTCAAAAAGATAGACTATACAGTAAACTAAATTTCTGATTGTTTTGAGTTTGAATTTTAACAGGTATTTGTATCTGCTGATCTCAAGTTTAAAATGGCCTTTACTTTTCTTTGAAAAACTTATTTTTGGAAAGTTTTTTTTTTTTAATTAATAATTGAGAAGGGACTGATTCACTAAATGCCTTTAACCTCAGTTTTTATAAATTATAAACAAGCATTTGATTCAGCTGATAGAACAGCTTTAGGAAAGGCCCTATTCTTGTATGGTATACCAGATAAATATATTAAAGTGATTAGTGCTATGTACAAGAATAACATTGCTGTGGTTGAGGTAAGAAATGATGTTAGTAGCTGGTTCAATCAGGTTCAAATAAGTAGTTAAGCAGAGTTGCATTCTATCCATGGATCATTTTGATGGACTTTGTCCTAAGGAGCACAGCAAAGGCAATGGGAGAAAACAGAATGATATAGGGAAGTAAAACTCCCCTAGCCTTAAATTATATTGATGATTTAAGCATCCAGATGAGACTGTTAGCAAAATAACAGAGCTTTTAGAGGTTTTGACATTTCAGGATGCAAGAATAGGTTTGAATAATTAATGTTAAGAAAACTAAATTGCTAAAACTAGGAATAATTGAAGGAGAAAATGTGATGTAGGGTAACAAAAAGATGGATCAAGTGGACAGCTTAAGTTACCTAGGTAGTTTTATTAAAAAAGATTGTGGGTGCTGTATAGATGTTAAAAGTAGAATAGCCAAGGCACAGTGTTTTTTTTCACAATTGAAAAAAGTATGGAAGAGTATGAAGATAAGTCTGAAAAGCAAGCATAGAATATTGGAAGCTACAATGGTCAAGTATGGTTCTGAGTTGTAGGTGCTCTGAAAAAAAGAGGAGGATTTGTAGATGTTTTCCAGAGAAATTACCTATCAATTGTTTTGGGCATGCAACTCACTAACTATCTTAAACAGTAAGATGTACAAAAAAAGTGGTCCAATCCCAATTTCTAGGGTTATAATGAGAGAAAGATTGAGTTGGGTAGAACACATTCTGCAGATGAAACATTACCAATGTCTATTCTTGTTGGCTAAATGTCTAGGGCCAAATGAAAAGCAGGCCATCCACAAAGGGGGGGGGCGATGTTGTAAGGAAGGATTTGAGGGAAATGGGGACCTCTGGGGGAAGAAAAGAGGGAGGTTTTGAGTAGATTGGGATGGAGGAGGAGAATATGCAGCTGTGTTGGCTGAATGCAGCTTGGTGCTGCAGTGAGTTGTAAGTATTATTATTAAAACTTCTTTATTTTGTTTTATTAACTATTACCTCAGGTGACTCCTTACTTACAGTTTGAAACCAAAAACTGCATGATTTGGAAGGATGCATGTGGTAATAACCTAGTTGTGCCTTTTTGGGTGTGGGTTGGGGGTCAGGACCCAATCAGAACTCTGTAAGGGCAGGAAAAGGGAGTACCTAAATTCATGTACCAAGAAAAATGGCCAGAAGGGTTTGTCTGACCTTAACCAAATGGTCAGTTGATGTGCTACTTCTGCCCTTCTAAACTCAGAGACCAGTTTGACCTCATTAGGAGAGGAAGAAGGACAATCATAATTTCCTTTTACCAAGATATAGTTCAAATGGGGCTGTTATATCTTAGTCAAACTACATAAGAGTTAAGTCCAAATAAACATTTGGAGCACTATTCCAGCTTTCATAGGGGACAGAAGAAGAGGTTTCTTAAGTCATTGCAGTCAGTATCTCTAACAGAGTGGTTTATCAAAACCAATCAGAAGTATGCAGGGAAGAAAAAAGACAGTCTCTAAAAGTGTATACTCAGAAAAAAAATCAGAAGGGTTTGCCACACCTTAACCAAACTGTCATTTGATGTGCTAATCCTGTCCTTCTGAGCTCAGGGACCTGTTTGCCCTTATCGTGGGAGTAGGAAGGATAATAGTATTATCCTTTTATCAAGATATAGTTCAAATGACATTGTTGGGTCTCAGCAAACTACATAAGAATAAGTACTAATACCACAGTCAGGCTTTTTGGGAGTCCAGGCCCATTGCAACATTTATAGGGGGCAAGAAAGGGCTTTTTTAAATAAATCATTGTTGTTACCACTTGTACCAGAATAGGATGTCAGAATTGTAGCCAAATTTTCTGGGAAGTAAGACTTAGTGTCTCAACTAGACTTTTTGGTAGAAAAGAATCTCTATATGTCTGTCAATAAGATATCTGAGGTGGTTGTTGTTGGAAGCAGTTTGCCCCAGGGCACAGTATTGGGTCCAACTGTATTCAATATATATGTAAATTATGTGCAAAAAATCCTTAATAGTAAAGAAAGCCTCAATGCTGATGACTTGAAACTTATTGGTTGTGCAGACACAGCAGAAAATATTAAGTCAACACAACTGGACCTTGATGCATTCACTCACTGGACTAGTATTTGGAAGCTTGAATTCAATGAAGCAAAATACAAGACTCTCTACCTTGGGAAGAAAAACCCACACACTCAGTACCATATGAATTGTAGTGATGGGTCTTGCAAAGCTATTTCCAGCAGCCATGCAGAAAGAAATCTTGGTGTTCTGGTAGATGACAAGTTGAATTGCCATATTCTTACACAAGAAAACTATTTCAAAGGCTAATCAATCACTTGGCTTAATCAAAAGAACATTCACTAGCAAATCTCCAAATGTTGCTACTGAGCTGTATAAGAGTCTAGCTTGACCAAGGCTAGAATTTGTAATGTGTGTTGCATGCCTAATAAACAAGACTGACCAAGCAGCAATATAATAAGTCTAGAGGAGGGCAACAAAATGTATTAAAGGCCTCTGTGATGTCCCATAACTATCCTGTCTCTGCAAGCTCAGAATACCATGTCTAATGTATAGATGCAAACAAGGCAATGTAATGATAGCATACAAAATTCTAAACACTGAGGATACCATTCATGACCTTTTCCAAAGGCCAATTCAGAGAGAACTTGTGGTCACCCTTGTAAGCTTTTCCAAAAATGAGCAAATACCAGACTAAGGAAACTATCCTCTTCAAATAGAGTTGTCAGCTTGTGGAATTCCTTCAGTGAAAAAAACAGTGACATCTACCATTAGGGGGGCATTCAAGTCTTTAGTGATAGGGAGTGACTCAATAAACCATGGACTACTGCTTGGGACCCCACTGAGGACTAACTATCATCACTGAAACTGGCAGACACAGGATTCATCCTATCACTAGCAAGTGTAATTTAAGGTACCAATACACTTTACCCAGTGGCTCCTCTCCTCCTTATGGTCATATATATTTCAAATTGTTTAAATGCAAGAAATGTCTACACTTGACCATTTTTATAAATTAACTTAATGTCAAACAAGCAGCACAAATAAACCACAGGAAAATTCATCAAGTATATACAATCCAAGGTAGCCTATATATTTGGGCATAAGGAGGTGGTTTAGAGGTAAAGCAAAGTGATGCACCCTTAGGAATGATAGGATATTTGGTCAAAGAAAGTATTTTAGAACTTTTAAAAGTAGTTCTTGGAATTTTGTAGTGTTTATCTTATGTAGAGGCTGTCCTAGTCCATCCAGTCTTACAGGACTGGATGGGACTTGGGAGGCAACTGTCATGGTTCCCACTACTACTTGTATATTCAAAAGTTTGCCTGAGTAACAAAACAATGTTACCCTATTGTAGATATTGTTGTTAATTCAGACAATTGAGTTTTACACCAAGGTTATCCAGTCAATATATACCAAATAATATTATTGAGTTAGGACTAAAGTGAATACACCATTTGATGCCTTTTTGGTAAAATTCTACTTTAGCTACTTTTGACTATCTTGGAAAGGGGTTAGGTTAAGAAAATGAAACTTTCAGCAATGGGTCTACAGGCTAAAGTATGTCCTGGGAAGATATTTTGAAGTATCCACCTCCACTCCTTCTCCCTCTAGAGGGTCCTGACCTTTGATGACCTTTAAAAATATGTGAGTTATAGAAGTGAAACCTTGCAAAATAGATCTTCTGCTTAAATGAAGTACAACAAATTGTTTTCAGCTTCACAACTTTGCTCAATCCACAATTTATAAGGTTTTAAAGATATGCAAATACATTTCCTAAATTTTGGAAATAACTATTTATATTCTTAAAATTCTGCTCAAATAACTGAAATTGCATTTTCAGAGCTAAAGCCAGAGAAAAAGAAACTGATAACTGAAATTAAGGTAAAATGTTGTTTTGTCAAAATTTCAATGGTATAGACCTGTCATGTAGGCAATTTCATGACCCTCTAGAGGGAGAAGGAGTGGAGGTAGGTACTTCAAATACCATCCGGGACATACTTTAGCCTGTAGACCAACCCTGAAAGTCTCATTTTCCTAACCTATCCCCTTCCCAAGATAGCCAAAAGTAGCTAAGTAGAATTTTACCCCTTTTTTTATGCTGATTACAAATATAATAAGCATTTCTATTGGAAATGAATTTCAGCCCCCCCCCCCCTATATATGCCAATTCAGGGTTAGGTTAGGTTGGGTTAGGCTAGGTATAGCCTATATAGGGGGGGGGGGGCTGAAATTCATTTCCAATAGAAATGCTTATTATATTCATAATCAGCATAAAAAAAGGCATTGAATGGTGTATTCACTTTATTTGAAACTCAATAATATGATTTGGTATATATTGACCGCCTTTTTTATGCTGATTACGAATATAATAAGCATTTCTATTGGAAATGAATTTCAGCCCCCCCCCCCCTATATATGCCAATTCAGGGTTAGGTTAGGTTGGGTATAGCCTATATAGGGGGGGGGGGCTGAAATTCATTTCCGATAGAAATGCTTATTATATTCGTAATCAGCATAACAAAAAGGCATCGAATGGTGTATTCACTTTATTTGAAACTCAAAAATATGATTCGGTATATATTGACTGGTTATCCTCAGAGTCTACAAGATAAGTGCTTGCTACTACTTAAGGCTTATTTATTACTGGCGTCCTAACAAGAATATAAACATATTCTAGTAAAATATTACTCCTTCAAAATCGTCCATCTGTCCATAACCATCAATTTGTATATCAACATTATCATTGTTTCTTTGAGAATTACTAGCCATGTCCAAGAATTTGAAATGTCTGCTGGTAGGTATCAGTGTTACCACTACGAATTTTCAAAACCTGTGAAAAAAGTGCCAAAAAACCTGTGAAATTCGTCAAAAAACCTGTGACTACTTTTAGAGCGTGTTTCAGGCCTTCTTACAACAGTTTACTTTTGGTACTTCGAAGTAGCAACGCTAGAACATTACTAGTAAAGATACTTAAACCTGGGAAAATCTGCCTCTGTCCCGAAAACAGGTCACGGAAAATCTAGAGGCAAGCTACCTAGTAGTCTGTTCCCTGCTTGAGTTCTGCAGGCATTTCCAGATTTTACATTAACGCTAAATGTAAATTAAATGTAGTTGTTGTTCAATTTCAATAGATGGTAGAAAGATGTCGTCATGAGAATGTCAACTGAGCGAAATTTTATATCGATACCGCTACCTATCTGAGTCAAAAGTAAAGAACCAATCATCGAGACTAATTTTTCACTTCGACAGTTGCATTAATTATGCGAAAAAAATGCGAGTCGTTGATCTTTAGTAGCAATTAAGGATCTTTGGGTGCAGTCCGAACAAGGTCCGAACGGCTGTAGTAACGAAACGTCTATTTTGACCTACGATGACCTACATGGATTTAAAGTTTAAAATAATAGTGTTCAATCCGCATGGAAAAACGTATGATCACCTCTGCAAGGTTTTCCACATCGTGTAATTGCACTTTAAGTTCACCCACATAGGATTTTCCTTAAAGACCATGTGCAAAGCTAACAGAAATTCCAATTCCGACTGGAAATCTATCCGCAATTCCTTGCAGGAACTATTGGTTTTTAGTTACCCTCAAATCACTTTTGACCATTACAAAGGGCACTAGCCCTCTCAATTTGAATTGAATGAGCCCCTTTTGAAGTTTTTCGACAACTCTATCTATAAAAGCCTTATATGTCCCGAGGGCAGAACTTAGAACCTATACCCTTGGGGGTCTGGGGGTTTGTCATCCTTACATACATAATTTCCAGAACTTTCGACTACGTTGAACAAAATGGCTATCTCTAAGCTTTGATTGATTGTTTTTGGGGAAATGGTGGGCGTGAGAGGGGGGTTAATTACTCTCCACTCACTTTCGACTATTAAGAATGGCAATTTCAATTTCCAATCAAGAGAGCCCTTTCTGAAATTTTTATAGCAACTTCTTATATAAACTTTATATAACTTACAACCCTTGCACTGAGAGCTCTGAGGGGGTTTTCATCCTTAAAGACCTAATTTCAAGAATTTTCAACTACGTTGAAAAAAATGAATATCTCAAAATTTTGATTGGATGTGTTTGGGAAAACGGTGGGCGTGAGAAGGACGTTAGTCGCTCTCCAATCACTTTCAACTATTAAAAAAGGCACTAGCCCGTTCGATTTCCAATTGAATGAGCCCTTTTGAAGTTCCTGAGCGTTCACTAAAAACCTTATACGCCCCCAAGGCATAACTTAAAACCCTTGCCTTGAGGGCTGTGTGTGTGTGGTGGGGGGGCTGTCATCCTTAAAGACCTAATTTCCAAAACTTTCAACTACGTTGAATAAAATGGCTGTTTAAAATATTGATTGGATGTGTTTGGAGAAAAGAAAGGCGTGAAAGGTGGGGGCTAGTTGCCTTCAAATCACTTTCGACAATTAAAACGGGCACTAGCCCTTTGAATTTCCAATCGAATGAGCGCTGTTTCAAGTTTCTACGACAAAAATTTCAATAGAAACCTTATATGCCCCCAGGGCATAACTTATAACCCTTGACCTGAAGACTGTAGGGGGAGTGTCCTGCTCAAAGGTATAAGTTCCTGAACTTTGAACTGCGTGGAACAAAATGGGTGACTCAAAATCTTTATTGTATCTGTTTGGGGAAATGGTGGGCGTGGAAGGGTTTTAGTTGCTTTCCAATCACTTTTGACTATTGAAAAGGACACTAGCCATTTCAATTTCCAATCGAATGAGCCCTTTTTGAAGTTTCTACGACAATGCGTTATATAAACACCTTATATGCCCCTGGGCATAAATTACCACCCTTGCCCTAAGGGCTGTGGGGGGGGGAGTGTCATCATCAAAGACCTAATTTCCAGAACTTAAAACTATGTTGAATAAAATGGCTATCTCAAAGTTTTGATTAGATGTGTTTGGGGAAAATGTAGGCGTGAGAGGCGGGTTAGTTGCCCTCTAATCACTTTTGACTATTAAAAAGGGCACTAGCCTTTTGAATTTCCCATCTAATGAGCCTTTTTTAAAGTTTCTACGACAACGCCTTCTATAAAAAACCTTATATGACCCCTGGACATAACTTACAACCCTTGCCCTAAGGGCTGTGGGGGCCTGTCCTCAAAAACAGAATTTCTATCTGGAAATCAACTACGCTGAACAAAATGGCGATCTCAAAATTTTATTGGATATGTTTGGAAGAATGATAGGCGTGGGGGGGGGTAGTTGCCCTCCAATCACATTGGACTATTATAAAGGGCACTAGCCCTTTGAATATCCAACCGAATGAGCTTTTTTGAAGTCTCGACGACAACGTCTTCTTAAAAACCTTATATGCCCCCAGGGCATGACTTAAAACCCTTGCCTTGAGGCCTGTGGTGGATTGTACTCTTCAAAAACATATTTTCTATATGGAAATCAACTACGCTGAACAAAATGGCTATCTCAAAATTTTGATTGGACGTGGTTTGGAGAAATGGGTGGCATGGGGGGGGAGAGGGGGGCCAGTTGCCCTCCGATCACTTTTGACTATTAAAAAGTGCACGAGCCCTTTTAATTTCCAATCGTATGAGCCTTTTTTGAAGTTTCTACGACAACGCCTTCTATAAAACCTTAGATCCACCAGGGCATGACTTAAAACCCTTACCCAGAGGCATATGGGGGATTGTGCTCTTCAAAAACATATTTTCTATGTGGAAATCAACTACGCTGAACAAAATGGCTATCTCAAAATTTTGATTGGATGCGTTTGGGGAAATGATGGGCGTGGGGGGGGCTAGTTGCCCTCTGATCACTTTCGACTATTATCAAGTGCACTAGCCCTTTGAATTTCCAATCGTATGAGCCTTTTTTGAAGTTTCTACGACAACGCCTTCTATAAAACCTTATATGCCCCCAGGGCATAGCTTAAAACCCTTGCCCTGGGGGTTGTGGGGGAGTGTCCTCCTCTAAACATACTTTCTATGTGAAAATCAACTACGCTGAACCAAATGGCTATCTCAAAATTTTGATTGGATGTGTTTGGGGGAATGATGGACGTGGGGGGGCAAGCTGCCCTCCAATCACTTTCGACTATTAAAAAGGGTACTAGCCCTTCGAATTTCCAATCGAATGAGCCTTTTTTGAAGTTTCTACGACAACGCCTTCTATAAAAAACCTTATATGACTCCTGGGCATAACTTACAACCCTTGCCCTAGGGGCTGTGGGGGCCTGTCCTCAAAAACAGAATTTCTATCTGGAAATCAACTATGCTAAACAAAATGGCGATCTCAAAATTTTATTGGATGTGTTTGGAAGAATGATAGGCGTGTTTGATCCAATGAACCTGTTTTGAAGTTTCTACGACAACACCTTCTATAAAAACCTTATATGTCCCCAGGGCATAACTTAAAACCCTTACCCTGAGGGTTGTGGGGGAGTGTCCTCCTCAAAAACATATTTTCTATCTGGAAATCAACTACGCTGAACAAAATGGCTATCTCAAAATTTTGATTGGATGTGTTCGGGAGAATGATGGGCATGGGGAGGGGGCTAGTTGCCCTCCAATCATTTTCGACTATTTAAAAGGGCACTAGAATTCTCAATTTCCAATCAAATGAGCCCCTTTTGAAGTTTCTACGACGACCCCTTCCATATGAAGTGCCCTGCTCTAAAGGAAAAAAAAATAATAAACATTACATTTTGCCAACATCGTTCTTATATGCCCTCAGGGCATAACTTAAAACCCCTGCCCCGAGGGTTTGTGGGGGAGTGTCCTCCTCTAAAACATATTTTCTATCTTGAAATCAACTACGCTGAACAAAATGGCCTCAAAATTTCAATGGTCTCAAAATTTCGATTGGATGTGTTTGGGGGAGTCATGGGCGTGGGGGAGGGGGCTAGTTGCACTCCAATCACTTTTGACTATTAAAACGGGCACTAGCCACTCTAATTTCCAATCGAAACAGCACTTTTCGAAGTTTCTACGCCGAATCATTCGATGCGAAGTGCCTGGGTATGGAGGAAAAAAAAAAAACATTGTACCCACATCGTTCTTTACTTAGGCAGCGCTAGCAAGGCCTATGGAATGTTGAGGAGTGTGTTGAACTAAATCAAAACACGTTATGCGTACATGTTAAGTTAGAATTTTCAGACAATGCTTAAAAGGGAAGATCGTCTCACCAAAAGGCAATATATACACACCAATGCTAATACTACTGTTACTGCAACACTTACTGCTTTTAAAATTTACTGTTACTGCAACATTTACTGCATTTACCGCCCTTTTTAATAGTCAAAGGTGATTGGAGGGCACCTAGTCCCCCCCTCCGAATGCCCTTTTTTCCCCAAATGCCTCCGATAAAAATTTTTAGATAGCCATTTTGTTGAAAATAGTTCATTGTTTTCAAATTAAGTTATGCCGAGTGGGCATATGTGGTTCTTATGGAAGGAATGCTCGTATAAACTTCAGAGAAGGCTCATTTGATTAGAAATTGAAAGTTTTAGTTTACTTTTTAAACGTCAAAAGATATCGATGGGTAACCATTTCCCAAGCTCTTTTTACCCAAATGCATCCAATACAAATTTTGAGATTGCCATTTTGTTAAAAATAGTTCAAAGATCATATAACCAAAACTCCGGTGTTGACACAAACACCCAGGGCCCGGTGGCAGGCATTGTAAGTTATGCCCTGGGGGCATATATGGTTCTTTTGGAAGGGATACTCGAATAAACTTCAAAGAGGGCTCATTTGATTGGAAATTGAAAGTTCTAGTTCACTTTTTACGAGTCAAAAGAGATTGGAGGGCAACTATGCCCCCACCCCTTTTTTCTCTAACCCATCCGATAAGAACTTTGAGATAGCCATTTTTGAAAAAAATAGTTCAAAGACCATATAAGGAAAAATATGGGGTCGACAAAGCCCCCCAGGGCCCGAGGGACGGCGATGTAAGTTATGCCCTGGGGGAATATATGGTTCTTATGGAAGGGATGCTCGTAAAAACTTCAGAGAGGGCTCATTTGATTAAAAACTAAAAGTTCTAGTTCATTTTTTGACAGTCAAAAGAGATGGGAGGGCAACTAGCCCCACCCCCCCCCCCCCAACGCCGTTTTTCACCAAATGCATCCGATAAAAAATTTGAGATAGTCATTTTGTTAAATTAAATTAGATTGAAAAAATTAGAGTGCAAAAACTCCGGTGTTGACAGCAAAACCTCAGGGCCCGGGGGGTAAGCGTTGTAAATTATGCCCTGGGGGAATACATAGTTCTTATGGAAGGGATGCTCGTAAAAACTTCAGAGAGGGCTCATTTGATTGGAAATTGAATGTTCTAGTTTCTAGTTCTAGAAAGTCCCCACACTCTTTTTTCCCCAAATGTATCCGATAAAAATTTTGAGACAGCCATTTTTTTTAAATTGTTCAAAAGTCAGATAACAAAAACTAAGGCGTCGACACAACCCCCCAGGGCCTGGGGGTTGGCGTTGTAAGTTATGCCATGGGGCATATATGGTTCTTATGATAGAGATGCTCGTATAAAATTCAGAGAGGGCTCATTTGATTGGAAATTGAAAGTTCGAGTTCACTTTTTGAGAGTCAAGAGAGATCCGAGGGCATCTAGCCCCCCCCCTCATACCATCTTTTTCGAACCCAGCTGAGGAAAATTTTGAGATAGAAATTTTGTTAAAAATAGTTCAAAGGTCGGATAAGAAAAACTCCGGTGTCAATACAACCCCCCAGGGCCCGGGGGAAGGCGTTCTAAATTATGCTCTGAAGGCTTGTATGGTTCTTATAAAAGGGATCCTCGTATAAACTTCATAGAGGGCTCATTTGATTAGAAATTGAGAGTTCTAGTTCTTTTTTTAAGAGTCAAGAGATTGAAGGGCTACTAGCCCCCATGTCCTTTTTTCCCCTAACTCATCCACTACAGATTTTGAAATAGCCATTTTTTTTAATTGTTAAAAAATTAGAGAAAAAAAAACTCCGGTGTCGACAGCAAACCCCCAGGGCTCGTGGGGTAGGCGTTGTAAGTGTTTTCCTGGGGTCGTAAATTGTTTAAATTGTATAAACTTCAGAGAGGGCTCATTTGATTGGAAATTGAAAGTTTGAGTTAATTTTTTAAGAGTCAAAAGATATCCGAGGTTACCTAGCCCCCCCCCACACACCCTTTTTTCCCGCAACCCATGGGATAAAAATTTTGAGATAGCCATTTCGTTAAAAAATAGTTCAAAGGTCAAATAAGAAAAACTCCTGTCTCGACGAAACCCGCAAGGGCCCGGGGGCAGGCATTGTAAGTAATGCTCTGGGAGCATATACGGTTCTTATGGAAGGGATGCTCGTTTAAACTTCGGATAGGAATCATCTGACTGGAAATTGAAAGTTCTCGTTCACTTTTTAAGAGTCAAAAGAGATCGGAAGGCAACTATCCCCCCCTCCACGCCCTATTTTCCTCAGACCCATCCGATAAGAATTTGTTAGAGCCATATTTTCAAAATGGTTCAAAGTTTATATAACGAAAACTCTGAGGTCGACACAATCTTTAGGGCCTGGGGCAGGCGTTTTAAGTTATGCCTTGCGGGTATACATAGCTGGTATGGAAGGGATGCTCATATTAACTTCCGAGAGGGCTCATTTGATTGGAAATTGAAGGTTCTAGCTCAGTTTTTAAGAGTCAAAAGAGATCAGAGGACAATTATCCCCCCACGCCTCTTTTCCCCCAAATGCATCCGATAAAAATTTTGATATAGCCATGTTGTTAAAATAGTTCAAAGGTCAGATAACAAAATCTCCGGTGTCGACACAAAACCCCAGGGCCCGGGCAGGCGCTGCAAGCTATGCCCTGGTAGCATATATGGTTCTTATGGAAAAGATGCTCGTAAAACTTCAGAAAGGGCTCATTTGAATGGAAATTGAAAGTTCTAGTTCAATTTTTAAGAGTCAAAAATATCGGAGGGCAACTAATCCCACCCCCCGCTCTTGTTCTGCAAACACATCTGATACAAATTTTGAGATAGCTATTCCTTAAAATAGTTCAAACATCAGATAATCAAAACTCCGAGGTGGACACAAATCCAATTTTCTTAATTTAATATTGTTACTTTGATAAAAGTTTTGTTACTTCGATGAACATTTGATTTTGAAAAAAAAGTTTGATTTTGAAATAAGGTATTTCTAAAAACCAAACTTTTTGCAATCAAAAACGAACAAAAATTAATAAAAAAAAACTTTCAGAAAAATAAGTTTTTAAGAAAAAAAGTAAAGGCTATTTTAAACTTAAGATCAGCAGATACAAATACCTGTTAAAATTCAAACTCAAAATGACCAGAAATTACTATTAAAGAATAAATGAAACCCAAAACGAACAGAATAAATAAAGAATCAATGCAAACAAACATACAATAGATACTAATGTAAATGAATCAATAAATCTTAAAACGAGTGAAACTTAAATTGAATATGCAAATCGAGCCTAAAACGAACAAAAATCACTACAAAAAAGAGTTTGGGTATCACCTCCTTCTCTCACTGTAGAAGTTTAAAACCTACTGCGTCTTGGCGCTTTACTGAAAACGAATTTTATTACAAATATTTTCTTTTGTACTTAATATTGAAAACAAACATTAAAATTACAGTAAAATTTTGAACTGATGAGCTTTCAGCAATTAATATCATTATGAATCAAGAATTCAGTTTAATTTATTAAGTCTATCTAAAATTGTTCAAGACCCCTAAAATTGTCCCCTTCCTTAACTGTAAAAACCTAAAGCCTACTGTGGCATTGGTGCTTCACTGAAAACGAATTATATAACAAATATTTTCTTTTCCAGTTCTTACAGCATTGAAAATGAAAATAAAATTACAGTGAAATCAAATCTTGAGCTGATGGATATTTAAACAGTTAATATCATCATATATCAAATAGTCAATATTATTTTGTTTATACTTTCCAAGACTGTTCAGACACATATTGTTTTCAGTAAAGAGCCATGACGCAGTCGATTTTAGACTTTTACAGTGAGAGACGGAGGCGATACCTAAACTCTTGTTTGTAGTATTTTTGTTCGTTTAGAGCTTGATTTCCATATTCAATTTAAGTTTCACTTGTTTTAAGATTTATTTATTCAATTACATTTGTTACGCTATTCATTCATTCAAAAGAGCATGTAAGCAATATCATAGGTAGCACCACTATATAATTACTAGAAATATCATTGAAGCTTGTAAAAGAGCTATTTCAATTCAAAATTATAAGGTCTAGTTCGCTTTTCAGAGTAAAATGACGTTGGAGGGCAAGTAAATTTCTCTCAGGCCTCCACATTTTCCAAACACATCCAGTCAAAATTTTGAGACAACCGTCTTGTTCAGCATAGTAGAACGGTAAGCAACTATGTCTTTAAGGATATTGGGCATGTCAAACCCCAACAATCATGCAATTGGCCCATTATACTTTAAAACTAAATGTTTCTATAAACTAAATCAAAAGGCATTGTGTTTATGGTTGCCAATAAGACACCTCAGCAATATATCGAGAACGACTGGGGGTAATAAGTTGAAAATTTTGGGGTTACTACTATTTCTACTTCTGCTCTTATACTCTAAATAAATAAAAAAGGTGTAAGTGTATCCAGTTTGTCCCAGAGCAGAGATAGAATCTTTTGGGAATAACACTGTTTTATTTTCAGGTCAACTTCACGAGTTATAAAATTAAAAAATACTGTGTGTCAAGATTAAAAATTGTAAAAAAAACTTTCTCCAACAAACAAATAGCAACCCATTCTCTGGATTCTTATAGAAAAAAAACTGAAAAGATATCTTTTGGGGGTCAAAGATATCACCCCCCATGTCTTCTGAAGACAAGAACATAATTTGTGCTTTACTAAAAAAAAATTAATTTTAAATGTTTTCCCTTTTTTTACTTTCATAAAAAAAAAATATCAGAACTATCATAGGCAGCACGCTAGCGCTGCCTAAGTAAAGAACGATATGGGCACAATGTGTTTTTTTTCCTCCATACCCGGGCACTTCGTATCAAAGGAGTTGTCGTAGAAACTTCGAAAAGGCCTCATACGATTGGGAATTACGGTGGCTAGTGCCCCTTTTAATAGTTGAAAGTGATTGGAGGGCAACTAGCCCCCCTCCCCCATGCCCATCATTTTCCCAAACAAATCCAATCAAAATCTTGAGATAGCCATTTTGTTCAGCGTAGTTGATTTCCAAATATAAAACACGTTTTTGAGAAGGACACTCTCCCACAACCCCGGGGCAAGGGTTTTAAGTTATGCCCTGAGGGCATATAAGAACGATGTTGGGCACAATGTACTATTTATTATTTTTTCCTTTAGAGCAGGACACTTCATATGGAAGGGGTTGTCGTGAAAACTTCAAAAGGGGCTCATTCGATTGGAAATTGAGAGTTCTAGTGCCCTTTTTAATAGTCGAAAGTGACTAGAGGGAGTCTAGCCCCCCTACACCCATGGCTCCCCCAAACACATCCAATCAAAATTTTGATATAACCATTTTGTTCAGCATAGTTGATTTCCAGATAGAAAATATGGTTTTGAGGAGGAAACGCCCCCACAACCCTCAGGGCAAGGGTTTTAAGTTATTCCCCGGGGGCAAATTAGGTTTTCACAGAAGGCGTTGTCGTAGAAACTTCAAAATAGGCGCATTCGATTTGAAATTCGAAGGGCTATTACCCTTTTCAATAGTCGAAAGTGATTGGAGGGCAATTAGCCCCCCCCCCACGCCCATGACTCCCCAAAAACATCCAATCAAAATTTTTGAGATAGTCATTTTGTTCAGCGTAGTTGATTTCCAGATAGAAAATATATTTTTGAGGAGGACACTCCCCCACAGCCCTCAGGGCAAGGGTTTTAAGTTATGCCCTCGGGGCATATATGGTTTCTTTGTCGTAGAAACTTCAAAAAAAGCTCATTCGATTGGAAATTCAAAGGGCCATTGCCCTTTTTAATGGTCGAAAGTGATTGGAGGGCAACTAGCCCCCCCCCATGCCCATCATTCCCCCAAACACATTCCAATAAAAATTTTGAGATAATCATTTTGTTCAGCGTAGTTGATTTCCAAATAGAAAATATATTTTTGAGAAGGACACTCCCCAACAACCCTCGGGGCAAGGGTTTTAAGTTATGCCCTGAGGGCATATAAGAACGATGTTGGCAAAATGTACTATTTATTATTTTTTTTCCTTTAGAGCAGGGCACTTCATATGGAAG
Source organism: Artemia sinica (assembly GCA_027921565.1). NCBI lineage: Eukaryota > Metazoa > Arthropoda > Branchiopoda > Anostraca > Artemiidae > Artemia > Artemia sinica. The sequence continues at coordinate 56,638,970 of CM051259.1, forward strand.
GGGTCGTGGTAGAAACTTCAAAAGCGGCTCATTCGATTTGAAATTGAGAGTTCTAGAGCCCTTTTTAATAGTCGAAAGTGATTTAGGGCAACTAGTCCCCCCCCTCCCCCACGCCCATCATTCCCCAAACACATCCAATCAAAATTTTGAGATAGCCATTTTGTTTAGCGTAGTTGATTTCCAGATGGAAAATATGTTTTTGAGGAGGACACTCCCCCACAACCCTCAGGGCAAGTGTTTTAAGTTATTCCCCGGGGGCAAATTAGGTTTTCATAGAAGGTGTTGTCGTAGAAACTTCAAAATAGGCGCATTCGATTTGAAATTCGAAGGGCTAGTACCCTTTTAAATAGTTTAAAGTGATTGGAGGGCAACTAGCCCCCTCCCACGCCCATCATTTCCCCAAACACATCCAATCAAAATTTTGAGACAGCCATCTTGTTCAGCGTAGTTGATTTCTAGATAGAAAATATATTTTTGAGGAGGACACTCCCCCACAGCCCTCAGGGCAAGGGTTTTAAGTTATGTCCTCGGGGCATATAAGGTTTTTAAAGAAGGTGTTATCGTAGAAACTTAAAAAAAGCTCATTCGATTGGAAATTCAAAGGGCTAGTGCCCTTTTTAATGGTCGAAAGTAATTGAAGGGCAACTAGCCCCCCCTCCTACGCCCAACATTCCCTCAAAAACATCCAACAACAATTCTGAGATGGCCATTTTGTTCAATGTAGTTGATTTTCAGATAGAAAATGTATTTTTGAGGAGGACACTGCCCCAAAACCCTCAGCGCAAGGATTAGAAGTTATGCCATGGGGGCATATAGGTTTTTTTATTGAAATCTTTGTCGTAGAAACTTGAAAAAGGGCTCACTCGATTTGAAATTCAAAGGGCTAGTACCGTTTTTAATAGTCAAAAGTGATTTGAGGGCAACTAACCCCCCTCTGACGCCCATGTTTTCCCCAAACACATCCAATCAAATTTTTAGATAGCCATTTTATTCAACGTAGTTGAAAGTTTTGGAAATTAGGTCTTTAAGGATGACAACCCATCCCCCCACAGCCCTCGTGGCAAGGGTTGTAAGTTATGCCTTGGGGTATATAAAGTTTTATTGAAAGCGTTGTCGTAGAAACTTCAAAGGGCTCATTAAATTGGAAATTGAAAGGGCTAGTGCCTTTTGTAATAGTTGAAAGGGGTTGGATAGCGACTAACGCCCCTCTCACGCCCAGCTTTTTTCCAAACACATCGAATTAAAATTTTGCGATATCCATTTTGTTCGACGTAGTTGAAAGTTCTGGAATTTTTGTCTTTTAGGATGAAAACCCCCCAGAGCCCTCAGGGCAAGGGTTGTAAGTTATGCCCTGGGGCATATAAAGTTTTTATTGAAAGCGTTGTCGTAGAAACTTCAAAAGGGCTCATTAAATTGGAATTGAAAGGGCTAGTGCCTTTTTTAATAGTTGAAAGGGATTGGATAGTGACTAACGCCCCTGTCACGCCCACCATTTTCCAAAACACATCCAATAAAAATTTTGAGATGTCCATTTTGTTCAACGTAGTTAAACGTTCTGGAAATTAGGTCTTTTAGGATGATAGCCCCCTCAATCGCGCTGCCAAAGTAAAGAACGTGGACACTCGAGAACAAGACAAGAAACGGGGACTAATTAAAGAGGAGGACACTCCCCCACAACCCTCAGGGCAAGGGTTTTAAGTTATGACCTGGGGGCATCTAAGAACGATGTTGGCACAATGTATTATTTATTAATTTTTTTCTTTAGAGCAGGGCACTTAGTATCAAAGAAGTTGTCGTAGAAACTTCAAAAAGCGCTCATTCAATTAGAAATTGCGAGTGAACGATGTGGCACAATGTTTTTTTCCCCTCCATATCCGGGCACTTCGTATCGAAGGAGTTGTCGTAGAAACTTCAAAAGGGGCTCATTCGATTGGAAATTGGAATTGCTGGTGCCTTTTTAACAGTCGAGAGTAATTGGAGGGCAACTACCCCCCCCCCCAATGCCCGCCACTCCCTAAAACACATCCAATCAAAATTTTGAGACAGCCATTTTTTCAAGCGTAGATAGCCATTTTGTTCAGCGTAGTTGATCTAAATCAACATCAATTCCATAACTTCATGTTGAAGGGACAATGATCCAGTCCTGCTAGAAAAAGGTAGATGTGCTTGCACAAGCCTTTTAAAAGGTCTCCCAACTTGATTGGTACGGAGTCTCCCCTCCCACCTTTCCGCCACGAACAGATTCCAAAATCACCAGCGTTAACATAACTACTAAGACGGTGCTCAGAACGCTAAGCCAGCTGGATGTCACCAAAGCTTCAGGACCTGACAAGATTCCCAATCTCATCCTTCAAAGATGTGCCCCTGAACTTGCTGGTCTTCTTGCCTCTCTCTATAGAAAATGCTTTGCAGCGGGATAATTCCCGAAAGCCTGGAAAACTGCTCATGTGGTCCCTGTTCCAAAGGCAGAGTCTGACCTTACTAATGTAGGATCAGATCGTCCAATAAGTCTTCTGTCCTGCGTAGGTATAGTTTATGAAAGCGTCATTAATAAGACCTTTGACCAATACCTCAAGTCACATCTGTTGTTGGCAGACACGCAACACAGTTTTAGCAGAAAACGGTCTACGTTAGACTGTTTGATTGCACAGTATCAAGAGTGGATTGAGCTCCTTTCTCAGGGACACGATATTCGCCTTCTCTCCTTTGACATTGCAAAAGCTTTTGATCGTGTATGGCATAAGAGACTTTGTAAACTGAAAGCCTATGGAATTCATGGTCGACTATTTGACGTGCTTGCTAACTTTCTTCGTCAACGATAGTTGCAAGTTGTCCTCGATGGCTTCATATCAAAAGAACACCCAGTTTTATCAGGAGTACCACAAGGAAGTATTCTTGGGCCAACTCTTTTCTTGGCGTTCATAAACGACCTCGGGGACAACCTTGTAAAAAAACCTCACCACTTTGCAGATGACACAACAAAAAAAAAACATCAATCGCAAAAGACGAAGATCCCAGTAAGCCCCACAAGGTGCTTCAGGCTGACCTGGTGAAAATTGAGGCACGGGTAGATGCATGGCTTGTAAGTTTTAAGACATCAAAACGAAAGAGTTCCTAATTTCAAAGGCGCTTAATATGAGGGTTCATCTTGATTTCGTCTTCAAAGGAGAGGTAATAACGCGAGTTGATACACTACGCCTACTTGGAGTTAATTTATCTTCGGATCTCTCATGGACTGAGCATCTCAGTAAAATTAGATCGGTCTTGCAACAAGAAATTAGGTTTTATCCTAAGATGCAAAAGTCTTCTCCCTGATGATTCTATTCTGTCACTTTTTAATTCGTCCATCAGACCTGTCATGGAATATGCATATCCTCTCTTCGCTAGTGCACCAAAAAGCCACATCGCTCCACTCCAACATATTCAAAATAGAGCAGTGCGTGCAGCAACCTCTGAAAATACGAAAGCTAAAACTCCACAGCTGATCCAGGAACGTTTTTATGTGGCGTCCATGTCGATTTTCTATAAGTACTTGTATAACCCTCCATCAAAGGAGCTATCAAAGCTCGTACCTGATAATGCAAAGCCCTTGCGATCAACTCGCCGAAGTACAGCTCGCCAGGACTACCTTGAGCAGGGTACTCTTCGCCAAAAATTTCTGAAAAGGAGTTTTCGCCCAGCGATCGGTTGCCACATGGAATAGATTGCTGGTAGAGGTAAGAGAAGGTATAACAAGTACCTCAGTGTAGAAAATGAGGTAACTACCAGGACTAGCGGCAAATCATCATTTGTGATGGAGGCATGAAGCCTGTAAAAAACAATATGTTTATTGAAATTTCTGTTCGTTTTGAGTTTCATTTATTTATTAATATTTTATTGTGGTCGTTTTACGCTTGGAAGATTATTTGACTTTATTTCTGCTCATTTTTGGCTAAATTGAGTACTTTACTTTCCTTTGAAAGACTTGTTTTGTGGAAATAGTTTTTTATATTGATATCATAGGGAAGGGACTCCCATACAGAGGGAAGAACATGACAAATCAAAAGGGCCTTATAAAAATTGAAAGACATGAATCTGGTAGAATATTGAATTTTTTTTTATAACTATCTCTTACTGACATCCGATTATCACAATTAAAAATAACCAGGATCACCGGGAGATCGCTGTGCTCACCGCTGAAGAGCAAGTAATGACTTTAAATGTGTCTGAAAAGTAGATGAAAACGCCGAACAACAATAAATCAAATAAGGTTGGAATATAGAAAAATTTATCAATGTAAATATATTAACTGGGAAAAAAATATTTCAAATTTCTCAGAATCCCTATATTCTGAGCAATTTTAGATGATATACATTGTATGTACTTTGAGAAACTAACAGTCTCATCCACTATTATACCAATATATATTACAGACTGTACACGCTCAATACGGTAAGATCCAACAATTCCTTCAGCCTAGGATAATAATTTGGCAATCTAGAAAAAAAGTTACCCAATGAGATTTCTTATAATTCAGCTTTAGGTGATTAACCTTTATCCTTGACATAGCTCTTGTTCTTGTTCTTCCATCCTTGACATAGCATCACTTGTCATAATTAGCAATTCACTTTCTTTTCTTCGTGCCATCGTAAGACATGTATCATCCGCAAACAGAATTACAGATTGATTAGGGTTCTGTTGTCTTTGGGCACTTCCAACTTCAATATACAGCCCACCAGCTGCTAATTATAGGTCATTTACATACAATTCAAACAATAGCGGTCTCAAAGAGGACCCCTGTGGGACCCAACATAGTGCTTTACGGTCTATTGATGCAACAGCGAAATAATGTAATAATGGTACAATTTTTCTCTTTTAAGTAAACTTGGGAAACAACCTTCTTTAAAACGACCTTTAACCAGATCAGCAAAACTTGTACAAAAAATGGCAAAATAGATTTCACTAATGATTCCCTTTTAGCCGTCCTCGGGAGTTAATTTATAGTACAATTATATTTCTTATACACCCTACTATCACTCTCACTACCACTTATCAAACTTAACGTATTTTACTAATTGGATTTACTAAACTTGGCGGTATCCAGGGTTTTCTAGGTTTATTTCTTCCACCTAGAATAGGTTTTTCTTCTGACACTCTTCCTTCAAAAGGTCACTTATTTTCTGATACCAATGGCATTTGGTATAAAATACCATTGATATCAGTTCTCATTGCAATTGGCATTTTACCTGTGAACATCTATATGATGTTAAGCCGGATTAACTTTAGAATACATTACCGTGGAATGCAGTGACCGTCAGTGATTAAAAAAGTTTCGCAACAAGTGAAATAAAAGATTGTTATTTATTGACTATATTACTATTGAATATTTTTGATCACTCACATAAGGTGCTGTATTATCTTTTTAGTTTATCTTTCGAAATTGTTTGCTGGCGTTCTGATTTTCAATCTGTCCCTCCGAGAATTGTAGTGGTATTTCTACTGATTTATTCACTAGCATTATCCAAAACTGTTATTCTACAACGCCATCCATATTCCAAATTCTAAAGGTGTGTCAGCAGTGAGAGAGCAGTTAAGGTGCATTGGCAGTCCTCTGCAGGTGTCTCAGGCAACAAGCTGAAGAGGGGAGGAACCCACCGTAAGTGCCGTACGTACCTCACGGTATTTAGTTACCCTTAAATTGCAGGGAATATGTGAGTGGGTCCCTACACTTCCTTTATTCCTGAACTGGCTTGATACGCCCCTTACCTGTGTGATTACAGACAAATTCGCGTGCTATATGGACTATGATTACTGACTGCAAATAACATTAACTTTTCAGAGAAAATATTATATCATATACTTGGCTAATTCTATTTATGTCTATCCGGTGCTGAACTTTTTACAACGGTCATTTGCCAAGGATAAAGACACTATGATAAAGGTTTGTGGTAAATTTTTTGGAAAAGATGCAATTAAGGAGGCAATTGATACAATTGATACTCGCAAATTTGGCCTAAAGGTTGACATACTTGAGAAGACAAGAGGATCACATCCAGTGTCATCGTTTTCTTTCAGACATTTTTGAACTGCTATGCGGCCTCAAAGAAAAAGAAAATTTGCCGCTGTTTACAATACTTGATTCATTAGACGTGCCTTCTTTTCCCATGGACCACCCTACAATAGTGGCTTTGCACCTCAAGGAGTGCGTCCGAATGCTTATTTTTTTTTGTCGAAAAACAGCAAATCTTTTTGACGAATTCAAGCCAAGTTATCTGGCCATTGACGCCAGCTCTACAATCACCTCTGTTCCTGTGATGCTTTTAAATGTTCCTCACAATATTAATATGTAAAACCCTAAAAATCAGCGTAATTTTGTGAAGAAGCTTGGCTGTGATGACAAGGTGAAACATATTTTTAGTCATCAAAACGGACTGGTAGTCCACATGGTTGATGAAGATTGTGCAATGGCAGCAGTGACTACAATACCTAACAGTCTGAAAACTCGGGTTAAAATTATGCATGCAGATTCTCAAATCTGCATGCTCGTTGAAAATGTAATTTTTGCGAAATGATTTAGAAATTCAAGAGTTGTGCAGCTAAAGTTTGAAACAAATGATGACCTTGATCATGCACTGAAGTTGGATCATGCATTGAGTGAAGATCAAATTTTGTTTATTTCATGTCACTCGACCGATAGAAAAACCCAAGCAGTGTCTAAACTATCAAGGTTTCGGACATTTCGCTCGGGAGTTTTCAAACCCGACCAAGTGTAGTGGATGTGTGGGTGATCATAGTAATAAGCATCATGCGTGCTAAGCAGACATAAAATGTGAAAACTGTGGAAAAACCCACAGAAGTAACAGCTTGATTAGCGTAGCAATGAAAAAACACCTTCCCAATCAAGGCCAAAGTAGCAGTGTTACATTCCTAGTGCGTTACAAATTTATGTCAGTATTTTATCGGAATATATATGAAGCCCGTGAAAAGCTAAAAATTATAAAAAAAAATTAGCATAATACTTTTGATATTGTATGTCCTGCTGAGCACCCTTATAGTGAAAATAATGTGTCATTGTTAGAGCGTTCGCAAAATTCTTAGTTGTTTCTCAGGCCAACAAATACTACAACTGGCAGGCCTTTGGGTGGCTTAGCTATTGCGACAAATAAAAAGTTTGCCGCTTCTTTTTTAGATTCGAGTGGCCATTATACTGCTGCTGAGCTAGGATATTTTGTATTATTACGTATTTATATGCCAAGCAATTACCGTACTCTTACCTCCGATAAGAAGTTTGCATCAGCTTGTGCGTCACTATCAAAGAATCTCCATAAAAGGTAAGCTACTAACAGGTGACTTGTCATCTGTGGTGATTTCAAGACAAATCTGAATGACCCTTCGACTGCCACTTATACAAATGTTACTGTCGTCACTTCCGTTTGGAATGTTTGTCCGACCTAGATCTAAACCTTTCTCTCATGTTCATAACTCCGGGTCAACCTCAAGCCTCAATTTTGTCCTGTCTGATCATCCACAACTTCAGTCTACCACAATTACCGTTTCAGATGAAATCTTAGCAAGTGACCATCTACATCTCTATTTCAATATGTCCCAAAACTACAATCAAAATAATCTACGAAGCGTAAAACTACCACAAGTAAGCATTGATAAATAAATGAAACCCAAAACGAACAGAAATTACGATAAATAACTGAGTCAAACTCGAAACGAGCAAAAATTAACATGAGTAAGGGTCAAAATTACCGCACTCTTACTTCCGATAAGAAGTTTGCATCAGCTTGTGCGTCACGATCAAAGAATCTCCATAAAAGGTAAGCTACTAACAGGTGACTTGTCATCTGTGGTGATTTCAAGACAAATCTGAATGACCCTTCACTGCCACTTATACAAATGTTACTGTCGTCACTTCCGTTTGGAATGTTTCTCTGACCTAGATCTAAACCTTTCTCTCATGTTCATAACTCCGGGTCAACCTCAAGCCTCAATTTTGTCCTGTCTGATCATCCACAACTTCAGGCTAAGCCTTGCCAAAGCCAGAACATAGTTTTCTCTTTACTGAAAAAAAACAACAATAAATGAATGTGTATAGTTAGTTTAATATACATATACAGATATTTATTACTTAAAATGTTAATAATATTTAATTTGTTAAAGTTATAAAAGTGAAAACATTAAAAAAACTTTTTTTTCAGTATAGTACAAATTATGTTCTGGTCTTTGGAAGGCATAAGAGTTTTGAGCCCTACTCATGTTAATTTCTGCTCGTCTTGAGTTTGACTCGGTTATTTATTGTAACTTCTATTAGTTTTGGGTTTCATTTATTTGTCGATGCTGACTTGTGGTAGTTTTACGCTTGGTAGATTATTTTGATTGTAGTTTTGGGACATATTGAAATGGAGGTGTAGATGGTCACTTGATGAGATTTCTTCTGAAACGGTAATTGTGGTAGACTGAAGTTGTGGATGATCAGACAGGACAAAATTGAGGTTTGAGGTTGACCCGGAGTTATGAACATGAGAGAAAGGCTTAGATCTAGGTCGGAGAAACATTCCAAATGGAAGTGACGACAGTAACATTTGTACAAGTGGCAGTCAAGGGTCATTCAGATTTGTCTGGAAATCACCACAGATGACAAGTCACCTGTTAGTAGCTTGACTTTTATGGTGATTCTTTGATAGTGACGCACAAGCTGATGCAACTTCTTATATGAAGTAAGAGTACGGTAATTGTTTGGCATATAAACACGTAACAATAAAAAATGTCCTAGCTCAGCAGCAGTATAAAGGTCACTCGAATCTAACAAAGAAGCGGCAAACTTTTTATTTGTCGCAATAGCTAAGCCACCCAAAGGCCTGCCAGTTCTAGTATTAGTTGGCCTTAGAAAAACTGAGAATTTGGCGAACGCTCTAACAATGACACATTATTTTCACTATAAGGGTGCTCAGCAGGATATACAATACCAAAAGTATTATGCTAATTTTTTTATAATTTTTAGTTTTTTACGGGCACCATATATATTCCGATAAAATACTGACATAAATTTGTAACGCACTAGGAATGTAACATTGCTTCTTTGGCCTTGAGTGGGAAGGTGTTTTTTCATTGCTTCACTAATCAAGCTGTTACTTCTGTGACTTTTTCCACAGTTTTCACATTTTATGTCTGCTTGGCACGCATGATCCTTCTTACTATGATCACCCGCACATCCACTACACTTGGTTGGGTCTGAAAACTCCCGAGCAAAATGTCCGAAATTGTGATAGTTAAGACACTGCTTGGGTTTTTCTATCGGTCGAGTGACATGAAATAAACAAAATTTGATCTTCACTCAGTGCATGATTAAACTTCAATGCATGATCGAGGTCATCATTGGTTTCCAACTTTAGCTGCACAACTCTTGAATTTCTGAATCATTTCGCAAAAATTGCATTTTCAATGAGCATGGAGATTTGAGAAACCTCAAAATCAGTATCCATTTTAGCAATACTTGCGTACTCGGTTCTTATAATCTTAACCCGAGTTTTCATACTGTTAGGTATTGTAGTCTCTGCTGCCATTGCACAATCTTCATCAACCATGTGGACTACCAGTCCGTTTTGATGACAAAAAATATGTTTCACCTTGTAATCACAGCCAAGCTTCTTCACAAAATTACGCTGATTTGTAGGATTTTACATATTAATATTGTGAGGAATATTTAAAAGCATCACAGGAACAGAGGGGATTGGCGAGCTGGCGTCAATGGCCAGATAACTTGGCTTGAATTCGTCAAAAAGATTTGCTGTTTTTCGACAAAAAAAAATTAAGCATTTGGACGCACTCTTTGAGGTGCAAAGCCACTATTGTAGGGTGGTCCATGGGAAAAGAAGGCACGTCTAATGAATCAAGTACTGTAAACAGCGGCAAATTTTCTTTTTCTTTGAGGCCGCATAGCAGTTCAAAAATGTCCGAAAAAAACAATGACGCTGGATGTGATCCTCTTGTCCTCTCAAGTATGTTAACCTTTAGTGCAACTTTGCAAGTATCAATTGCCTCCTTAATTGTATCTTTTCCAAAAAATTTACCACAAACCTTTATCATAGTGTCCTTATCCTTGGCAAATGACCGTTGTAAAAAGTTCAGCACCGGACAGACATAAATAGAACTAGCCAAGTATATGATATAATATCTTCTCTGAAAAGTTAATGCTATTTGCAGTCAGTAATCATAGTCTATATAGCACGCCAATTTGTCTGTAATCACACAGGTAAGGGGTGTATCAAGCCAGTTCAGGAATAAAGGAAGTGTAGGGACCCACTCACATATTCCCTGCAATTTAAGGGTAACTAAATACCGTGAGGTACGTACGTTCCTTGCGGTAGGTTCCTCCCCTCTTCTGCTTGTTGCCTGAGCCACCTGCAGAGGACTGCCAATGCACCTTAATTGCTCTCTCACTGCTAACACACCTTTAGAATTTGGAATATGGATTGCGTTGTAGAATAACAGTTTTGGATAATGTTAGTGAATAAATAAGTAGAAATGCCACTACAATTCTCGGAGTGAGAGACAAAAATCAGAACGCCAGCAAACAATTTCGACAGATAAACTAAAAAGATAATACACTTATGTGAGTGATCAAAAATATTCAATAGTAATATAGTCAGTCAATAAATAACACTCTTTTATTTCACTTGTTGCGAAACTTTTTTAATCACTGACGGTCACTGCATTCCACTGCAACGTATTCTGAAGTTAATCCGGCTTAACATCATATAGATGTTCACAGGTCAAATGCCAAATGAGAAATGATATCAATGGCATTTTATGCCTAATGCCATTGGTATCAGAAAATAAGTGACCTTTTGAAGGAAGAGTGTCTGAAGAAAAACCTATTCTAGATGGAAGAAATAAACCTAGAAAACCCTGGATACCGCCAAGTTTAGCGAATCCAATTGGTAAAATACATTAAGTTTGATAAGTGAGAGTGATAGTAGGGTCTATAAGAAATATAACTAGACTTTAAATTAACTCCCGAGGACGGCTAAAAAGGAATTATTAGTGAAATCTATTTTGCCATTTTATGTACAAAATTTTGTTGATCTGGTTAATGGTTGTTTTAAAGAAGGTTCATTCCCAAGTTTACTTAAGAGCGAAAAATTGTACCATTATTAAAAGAGTAAGACCCAAATGATTTCGATAACTGTCGACTGATTTTGCTTTTGCATCAATAGACCGTAAAGCACGATGTTGGGTCCCACAGGGGTCCTCCTTGAGACCGCTATTGTTTGAATTGTATATAATGACCTATAATTAGCAGCTGGTAGGCTGTATATAGAAGTTGGAAGTGCCCAAAGACAACAGGACTCTAATCAATCTGTAATTCTGTTTGCGGATGATACATGTCTTACGATGGCAGGAAGAACAGAAAGTGAATTGCTAAGTATGAGAAGAGATACTATTTCAAGGATGGAAAAGTGGATAAAGGTTAATCACCTAAAGCTGAATTATAAGAAATCTCATTGGGTAACTTTTTTTTCTAGATTGCCAAATTATTATCCTAGGCTAAAGGAATTGTTGGATCTTACTGTATTGAGCGTGTACGGTCTGTAATACATATTGGTATAATAGTGGATGAGACTGTTAGTTTCTCAAAGTACATACAATGCATATCATCTAAAATTGCTCAGACTATAGGGATTCTGAGAAACTTGAAATATTTTTTTCCCAGTTAATATATTTACATTGATATATTTTTCTATTGTCCAACCTTATTTGATTTATTGTTGTTCGGCGTGGTCATCTACTTTACAAACACATTTAAAGTCATTACTTGCTCTTCAGCGGTGAGCACAGCGATCTTCCGGTGATCCTGGTTCTTTAATAATTGTGATAATCGGATGTCAGTAAGAGATAGTTATAAAAAAAATTCAACATTCTACCAGATTCAGGTCTTTCAATTTTTATAAGTCCTTTTTGATTTGCCGTGTTCTTCCTTCTGCATGGGAGTCCCTTCCCTATGATATTAATATAAAAACTGTTTCCACAAAACAAGTTTTTCAAGGGAAAGTAAAGTACTCCATTTAGCCAAAAATGAGCAGAAACAAAGTCAAATAATCTTCCAAGCGTAAAACGACAACAAAAGAATATTAATAAATAAATGAAACTCAAAATGAACAGAAATTTCAATAAATATATTTTTTTATTACAGGCTTCATGCCTCGTTCAGAACAGATGATTTGCCGCTAGTCCTGGTAGCTACATCATTTTCTAACACTGAGGTATTTGTTATACCTTCTCTTGAATGCGTCTAGGGAAAGATTTTTCGGGATTACCTCTGCCAGCAATCTATTCCATGTGGCAACCGATCACCGGGCGAAACTCCTTTTCAGATATTCTTGGCGAAGAGTACCCTGCTCAAGGTAGTCCTGACGAGCTGTACTTCGGCGAGTTGATTGCAAGGGCTTTGCATTATCAGGAATGAGCTTTGATAGCTCCTCTGATGGAGGGTTATACAAGTACTTATAGAAAACCGACTTTGACGCCACATCGAAACGTTCCTGGTTCTGCTGTGGGGTTTTGACTTTCGTATTGTCATAGGTTGCTGCACGCACTGCTCTATTTTGAACATGTTGGAATGGAGCGATGTGGCTTTTTGGTGCACCTGCAAAGCGAGGACATGCATATTCCATGACTGGTTTGATGCACGAATTAAAAAGTTGCAGAATAAAATCATCAGGGAGAAGACTTTTGCATCTTAGGATAACACCTAATTTCTTGTTGCAAGACCGATCTAATTTTACTGAGATGCTCAGTCCATGAGTGATCCGAAGAGAAATTAACTCCAAGTAGGCGTAGTGTATCAACTCGCGTTATTACTTCTCCTTTGAAGACGAAATCAAGATGAACCCTCATACTACGCGAATTTGAAATTAGACGCTCTTTCGTTTTCGATGTGTTAAAACTTACAAGCCATGCATCTACCCGTGCCTCAATTTTCACCAGGTCAGCCTGTAGCACCTTGTGGGGTTTACTGGGAACTTCGTCTTTTGCAATTGATGTTTTTGTTATTGTGTCATCTGCAAAGTGGTGAGGTTTTTTCACAAGGTTGTCCCCTAGGTCGTTTATGAACACCAACAAAAGAGTTGGCCCAAGAATACTTCCTTGTGGTACTCCTGATAAAACTGGGTGTTCTTTTGATATGAAGCCATCGAGGACAACTTGCAACGACTGTTGACGAAGAAAGTTAGCAAGCCCGTCAAATAGTCGACCGCGAATTCCATAGGCTTTCAGTTTACACTGAAGTCTCTTATGCCATCCGCGATCAAAGGCTTCTGCAATGTCAAAGGAGAGAAGGTGAATATCGTGTCCCTGAGAAAGGAGATCAGCCCACTCTTGATACTGTGCAATCAAACAGTCTAACGTAGACCGTTTTCTGCAAAAACCGTATTGCGCTGCCAACAACAGATGTGATTTGAGGTACTGGTAAAGGGTCTTATTAATGACGTTTTCATAAACTTTACCTACGCAGGGCAGTAGACTTATTGGACGATCTGATCCTACATTAGTAAGGTCAGACTCTGCCTTTGGAACAAGGACCATATGAGCAGTTTTCCAGGCTTTCGGGAATAATCCCGCTACAAAGCATCTTCTATAGAGAGAGGCAAGAAGACCAGCAGGTTCAGGGGCACATATTTTAAGGATGAGATTGGGAATCTTGTCAGGTCCTGAAGCTTTGGTGACATCCAGCTGGCTTAGCGTTCTGAGTACCTTCCTAGTAGTTATGTTAACGCTGGTGATTTTTGCATCTGTTCGTAACGGTAAGGTGGGAGGGGAGACTCCGTACTCATCAAGTTGGGAGACCTTTGGAAAGGCTTGTGTAAGAACACCTGCGTTTTTCTAGCTTGACTGGATCATCGTTCCTTCAACATGAAGCGAGGGAATTGATGTTGATTTAGATGACGGTAGGACTTCTTTGACGACCCTCCACCACCGCTTTGCAGGGGCACTTTTCAGTTTATGTGCAAACTTGTGCTTTTAATTGGCTCTAGCTTGACGTACAGCTTTAACAAACTCGTTTCAAGCGCTAATAAAAGCATCCCGGTCCTTGTCGGATTCAGTTGAACGCCATTTCTTGTGAGCATTCCTTCTGGCCCTGATTGCCTTTCTACAACCAGCATTGAACCATGGCATATCTCGAGATGAGACTTTTACTGTTTTTGAGGGGACGAATTGCTCAATAGCCTCTGTAAAATCACTTTTTCGTAAAGGGCCGCTGCCTTATATGGGGCCTCTTTTAAAAATGTACTTCACGGCTTTGCCGATAAGAAGTTTCACATACCATCCCAGTCTGTGCGATGATACTGCCTGATGATCCGCTCGTGCTTTACAGGTGGAGGAATTTTGAGATTTCCACGAGCTATAACTGTCACATGGTCCCTGGCAAAAGGATAGCTTTCAACACTAAAGGAATCCGAATGATCAGTTAAGAAGGGACTACGCTGAACTACGCTGAACAAAATGGCTATCTACGCTGAACAAAATTGCTGTCTCAAAATTTTGATTGGATGTGTTTGGGGGAATGGCGGGCGTGGGGGGGGGGTAGTTGCCCTCCAATAACTCTCGACTATTAAAAAGGGCACTAGCCATTCCAATTTCCAATCGAATGAGCCCTTTTTGAAGTTTCTATGACAACTCCTTCGATACGAAGTGCCCGGGTATGGAGGGAAAAAAAACATTTTGCCACATCGTTCAATCCAATTTCCAATTGAATGAATGCTTTTTGAAGTCACTACGACAACTTCTTCGATAATAAGTGCCCTGCTCTAAAGAAAAAAATTAATAAATAATACATTGTGCCAACTTCGTTCTTATATGCCCCCAAGGCATAACTTAAAACCCTTGCCCTGAGGGTTGTGGGGAAGTGTCCTCCTCTTTACTTAGTCCCCGTTTCTTGTCTTGTTCTCGAGTGTCCACGTTCTTTACTTGGGCAGCGCGATTGCGCTACCTATGATTTATACAACAACTTTCTATATAAACCTTATATGCCCCCAAGGCATAACTTACAACCCTTGCACTGAGGGCTCTGAGGGGGTTATCATCCTAAAAGACCCAATTTCCAGAACGTTCAACTACGTTGAACAAAATGGACATCACAAAATTTCGATGGGATGTGTTTTGGAAAATGGTGGGCGTGAGAGGGGCGTTAGTCGCTATCCAACCACTTTCAACTATTAAAAAAGGCACAGGCCCTTTCCATTTCCAATTGAATGAGCCCTTTTGAAGTTTCTACGCCAACGCTTTCAATAAAAACTTTGTATGGCCCAGGGCATAACATACAACCCTTGCACTGAGGACTCTGAGGGGTTATCATCCTAAAAGACAAAATTTCCAGAACTTTCAACTAAGTCGAACAAAATGGATATCTCAAAATTTTGATTCGATGTGTTTGGAAAAAAGGTGGGCGTGAGAGGGGCGTTAGTCGCTATCCAACCACTTTCAACTATTAAAAAAGGCACAAGCCCTTTCAATTTCCAACTGAATGAGCCCTTTTGAAGTTTCTATGACAACACTTTCAATATTTATCAAGCGTGAAACTACCACAAATCACCATCGATAAATAAATGAAACCCAAAACAAAAAGAAATTACAATAAATAACCAAGTCAAACTCAAAATGAGCAGAAATCAACATAAGTTAGGCTCAAAACCCATATGCCTTCCCAAGGCCAGAACATAATTTACACTTTACTGAAAAAACACAAATGAATGTGCATTGTCAGTTTAATATAGATATACTGATATATAGTAATCAAAATGTTAATATTATATTATTTATTAAAGTTATAAAATTAAAAACAATTATATTTTTTTCAGTAAAGTGCAAATTTTGTTCTGGCTTGAGAAGGCATAGGGATTTTGAGCCCAGCTTATGTTAATTTCTGCTCGTTTTGAGTTTGATTCGGTTATTTATCGTAAATTCTGTTCGTTTTAGGTTTCATTTATTTTTCGATGCTGATTTGTGGTATTTTCACGCTTGGTAGATTATTTGATTTTATTTTTGCTCTTTTTTTGTTTGATGGAGCTCCTTACTTTTCTTTGAAAACTTATTTTGTGGAAAAAGTTTTTTTTTAATTAATCTGGAAAAGAGCTAAAGCTAGTATAGAAACATATCTATAGCAATGAATTACATTTTTTGCACAGTGAGCAGAGCACACTGAAGTTGAAGAAGCCTTAAACTTTGTTTTGAAACTTCATAACTAGACCACTTCTTTTAGAAAAGAATTTTGGAGGGCTATTCCGTGTTGATAAGAAAAGAGGGTAAAGGTGCAGTTTAGCTCCCCCTGTAGTGTAGGGAGCAGGGGCCCTATGGTAAAGGTGCAGGTTAGCTCTCCCCGATAAAAATAACTTATTTCAGCAGATGCAAAGAAGAAGCTCATTTGCGGCATTCTGTTGGACCACAAGGTTCAATGCTAGTATCAGATCCTGCGAGTGGCAGTTTACGCTCGTAAAGTTCTGGCTGTACCAGCCACAAATTCCCCAGCTAAACGGCTTTTTAGCACGACAGGACTGATAGTGAATGCAAAAAGATCAATGGCTCTAAACAGAGAGAACAAACTCACTTTTTTACATCAATTGTAGCTGAAGTGATATAACTGCTGATTTAAAATTTTTGGCGGTTTTAAGCCATAGTGTCTGACTTGTATACAGTGTTTTTTTTTATGTTGTTATTTTTTTTTTTCACTTCCTTTTCGTATGTATTTGATGAACAGGAGATGTTAGAACTTCAATCTCTGAAAGTTGCCCACACATTAGACCAAATTATTAACAAGGAAAAAAGACTAAACTTATGATTTTATAGGAAGAATGCGATGTTAAACATAAACACAACACAAGTTTCCCTGGGTCCAGTGGCTAAAAATGAGAATTCTACTTGGTCTGATCGACGGTGAACATAGACACTTTCCGCACGGCCCAACAAATTCCTGTTTTGTCATATTGTTCTTGTATGTTTTTAGTCAACCATTTAAAATCCTTACTAAAATCAAGTTGAGGTTGATCATGCTTGGTGAAGTGTAATTTTTATTGTTATTTTTAATCATAAAAATTGGCGCGCTGTGGCATGCCACGGGTCAGAAATTGGCGGCGCGCCGCCAAAAAAATTTCGGTGCGCCTAGCGGCGCGCCACCGCCGATACTAAACCACACATTCGCTGCCATCATGTCGGCGTGGCGCTTCAGGGACTATTATAGTTACACTTGTCGATAAAATCAAAATTACGCACGACTGCAGCACCAATTACATTTGCCGTTCGTAATTTCTCGAGTTGAACATTGTTCAACTTACAAACACAAATTTCTTAACTGACCAATCAGAGACAAGGTTTCAGGCATAATTTTTAAAATTAGAAAAGACGGAAACTTAGAACAGCGGATTTTCTATCTGGGAGAGGAATCTTAGAAAATTAAGAAGACTAAGCATTAGTAAAGAACAGTTGGACACAAATTACTGTTGGTGTAAACTCATTAAACTAATTTCTGGCAATTTTTTGCTTTTTAAATACAAGTGTGACGCTAAAATCAAGGCAATTGCCTTGTCATTCATGAAATTTTGCTTTCCTTATCGATAGATGTGGCACGGGCATTAATTTTTTTGCTTTTTAAATACAAGTGCTACGCTAAAATCACTAAAATTGCCTTTCATATTCATGATATTTGGCTTTCTTTATCGATAGATGTGACTATGATGTGGCACGGGCGCAGAACATCAGTAAGAAGCCGCAAAACATTTTGAAATTTGCTGGATTTTATCCTTCAGCTGGAAAACGGACAACGCGGTAAAATTAAAAAATTGTTGCCCAGGCTTACTTTCTAGACTATTTCGCATTCTGAAGTTTTGATTTCGGGTAAGAGCATTTACAATATTTGGATTAAGATCGATTAATGAATTCCCACCCTCTAATGGGGGTTCCCACTGGGGGAAGTGTCACAGTGGGAACTAGCCATCCACAACAGACAAACCATACACAAACAGGATCATTATCAGCACTAGTAGGACTGTCTCCTCCACAAACATCATTCTCACCACCACACATAGCATACTCACCATCTCACACCCAGCCATTTCCAGTATACTCTGGACAGCACCAACGATACTTTAAAGCCCAGCTCCCACTAGCGCCTAAGAACCCAAAACATTTACTTTAGCGCCCAAGAACCCATAGCGCCCACAGCTTCCATAGCGCCCAAAATTGACCCTCCCTCCCCTGCCCTTAGAAATGGGGGAAGGAGGGGCCGCTGAGCCTTCCCCTTGAGGCTGATCACGCTTTATTTTCGATTCTGAGCATTATTGATTTTCCCTCCAAAATTGACCCCCCCCCTCCCCTGCCCTCAGAAATGGGGGAAGGAGGGGCCGCTGAGCCTTCCCCTTTAGGCAGATCACGCTGTATTTTCGATTCTGAGCATTTTTGTTTTCCCTCCAAAATTGAACCCCCCTCCTCTGCCCTCAGAAATGGGGGAAGGAATGGCCTCTGAGCCTTCCCCTTGAGGCAGATCCCATTTATTTTCGATTCTGAGCATTTTTGGGTTTCCCTCCAAATTTGACCCACCCCCTCCCAAAATTGAACCCCCCCCCACCTCCCCTGCCCTCAGAAATGGGGGAAGGAGGGGCCGCTGAGCCTTCCCCTTGAGGCAGATCACGCTTTATTTTCGATTCTGAGCATTTTTGGTTATCCCTCCAAAATTACCCCCCCCCCCCCCTCAGAAATGGGAGAAGGAGGGGTCTCTGAGCCTTCCTCTTGAATCAGACTGCATTTATTTTCGATTGTTCGATTTATTCTTATTGTCAGTATAATTTTATTTTTAACTTGGGCGCCAGATTCAAAGGTAAATATAAACCTTTGCTTGCTTGGGCCTTTGGGCGTTGGCCTTGATTGGGCTTATGATGCCCTATACAGTGTTTTTATCAAGTGAAAAATAATTCATACTTATATTTTCGGCGAAATAAGTATTCAAATAATCAATTTATTGTCAGTATAATTTTATTTTTAACTTGGGCGCCAGATTCAAAGGTAAATATAAACCTTTGCTGAAACCGGATCTAGCTTCCAGGATCAAAGCAACATTTACTTTAGCGCCCAAGAACCCATAGCGCCCACAGCTCCCAACTTGGAAGATAAATACAAGCACACCCAAGTATCAATTCATAAAACCAAATATTAAGTTATTTTACCTTTGGTACAGCAAATTCTTCTTTCTTCTTTAAATAGCGATTTTTACTGGAGGCAAAGAAGAAAAAGCGCAAGGAACTCGCGAACTCGCAAAATCCCATGCGATCTGGTGTTTATTTACCTTTGAATCTGGCGCCCAAGTTAAAAATAAAATTATACTGACAATAAATTGATTATTTGAATACTTATTTGGCCGAAAATATAAGTATGAATTATTTTTCACTTAATGAAAACACTGTATAGGGCATCATAAGCTCAAGCAAGGCTAACGCCCGCATGCATGCAATACAAGCATTTTTAATTTATCAGAACCCAAAAATGAATGACATATTTGAAATATTTCTGAACGCCCAGAAAGAACCCAAAGTTGATCTCTCCTGTAACTTAATATGTCTCTGCGAAATGTGTTTGCTGACAGAAGCCAAATATCATATCTAAAGTTAGCAAATCACAGATAGTGCGGGTATACACAAAAGAATTCTACTGAGGGGGAGCCGGATTTCCGGCCATTATTTCGTAACAATCAGAAATCAAATAAAAAAAACATTTTTTTTCAGCTGAAAGTAAGGAGGAACATCAAAACTTAAAACGAACAGAAATTATTACGTATATGAGGGGGGGGGGATAGCGCCCTCCTTAATACCTCGCTGTTTGCGATGAAGTTTGCCTTTTTGCCCCAGTTCTTTAAAACTACTCATAAAACACAAGGGCCGTTTAATCGGAATAATAACCCTTTTAAAATATTCTAGAAAAGTCAAAATTTAGCGTAAAGAAAGAGGTATTGAGACAGGAGCAACCCCCCTCATACAGCACACCCAAGTATCAATTCATAAAACCAAATATTAAGTTATTTTACCTTTGGTACAGCATATTCTTCTTTCTTCTTTAAACAGCGATTTTTACTGGAGGTAAAGAAGAAAAAGCGCAAGGAACTCGCGAACTCGCAAAATCCCATGCGATCTGGTGTTTATTTAATAATATGTCTATGAGACCCAACACTGAATGAAATATTTTGAATATTTGTAACACCCAAAGTTGATCTTTCCTGTAACTTGATACGTCTCTGTGAAATGCTTTTGCTGACAGAAGTCAAATCTCCCCTCCTGTAACTTGATATGATCTATATTTGATTGGGTTCTTGGACGCTGGGCAACTGGTTTTGTTGAATATTAAGTCACGAAGTCTTTTAACAGTGGGGCACCTATTACATTTTATTGTAAATTCCTGGGACATTGTTTTTCACTTAATAAAAATATTGTATATGGCATAATAAGCCCAAGCGGGGCCAAGCGAGGCCAAAGCCCGCATGTATGTAATACAAGCATTTTAATTTGTAAGGAGCCAACACTGAATGACATATCTCGAATATTTGTAACACGCAAATTGCCTCTTTGTGAAATGCGTTTGCCGACAGGAGTCAAATCTCCCCTCCTGTAATTGATAATGATCTCTCTTTGCCATATTCACCTTGCCGACACAATGCACTTGCTGACATAAATTGAATGTGAGTAGTAGAATTCTTTTGTGTATCCCGCAACATCTGTGATTTGCTAACTTTAGATATGATACTTTTTTAAATCGCTATTTAAAGAAGAAATGGACTATAAATTTGCTGTGCTATAGGTAATGCTAGTATTTATTTTTCAAGTTGGGAGCTGTGGGTTCTGGGCGCTGGGCGCTAAAGTATTAATGAATTTGGGTTCTTTTGGTGCTAGCGGGCGCTGGGCTTTAAAGTATCGTTGGTCTGGACAGCCCCATCAAACACCTATACAATTTCCTCACTCAACATATAAAGATACTCAAGGTCCCCCTACAGTTTACTATGCACCTCTGCCATATTCAAGTCATCAAGGTCATTTATATCATGCACCCCAAACCCAAAATTTACAATTTGTACCCTCAGTAAGTGTCCATAATAGATTTTCAGGGTTGTCAGTTGATTATCCTCCCCTCCCCCAGGAAGAAGAGGAGGACATCACAAATGTTGTAAATCCTATAAATCCTGGTAATCATCAGGTTGATGAAATAGCAAAAAATGCTATAAATATTGACCAGCCAAGTGGGAGACCAATCCCAATTAGAGATATTTACCGATGGAGGCTATCAGATATTAATTTTAATAAGATTAATCCTGTCCTTTCCCCCTTTCCCAATAAGTATCTTTCTAAAATTTATCATAGAATTCGTTCTGGAACAAATGGACTAAATTTCCTTGCATTCTCATATAAGCTTTCTAATTCAAGTGGTTCAATTCCCCTGTCCCCTCTTTGCAGGCATTGTAATATGAATAATGAAACAATTGACCATTGCCTATTTGAATGTAATATGCTGACGTCTGCACAACATACCTTGCTTTGTAAACTGTTAAAATACTTCAAACACCACAAAATCCCACTATCAGCCAAGAGCCTAGCCAACTATACCTACACACAGAGCATAGAAATTGACATCTATCATCTTATATTTGAACTCCTAGAGTCAAAAGATCTGCTGAAAGATATCTGAATATATCTAATAAATATGAGGCAATCAAGCCAGTAGCTCTGTAGCCCACAGAGTGAAGCAAAAGGAAAAGGGCTAAATAGTTTTACTGAAAAGCCCGCCTGCTGTTAAATAGAAGAAGAAGAAGGATTTACTGAAAAGAAATGGTAAGAGAAGTGGCTCACCTCTTGAGCAAGAAACTTCTAAAA
This sequence comes from Artemia sinica, assembly GCA_027921565.1. Classification (NCBI taxonomy): domain Eukaryota; kingdom Metazoa; phylum Arthropoda; class Branchiopoda; order Anostraca; family Artemiidae; genus Artemia; species Artemia sinica. Next base: position 56,660,857 of record CM051259.1, read on the forward strand.
CTGTTAAACCTCCTATAGTTGAAAGATTTCCAGAGAAATTCAGAGCTAGAAATAACAGAATAGAGGCAGCTAGTGAGTTTATAAGCAGTGAATCAGGGACTAATCTAACAGTGGTTTTCACCTCACAGGTAAAACTTCCATCAGACAGAGCAATCACTCTAGAACTTAAGAAAATTCTCCAAACAGAAAAATTTGACTTTTACTCAAACTATGATAGAAATAGACTATCAGTATATGTTCAATCACAAACTGCATTGGAGACTTTAATGAAAATTCAGAAGCTAGATGTTGTTGATGTAGCACCTGAAGAGAAAAGACAGGTCAGCTATGGTGTAATCAAGCAAATAGCACTAGATTATTCAAAGGAAGAACTACTGACAGACCTCAGGGTAGAAACTAATATTGAGATTAAGGAATTAAAGAGGTTGAAAAGATACAACCAAGAGACCAAAAAATTAGAAGATAGCCTGAGTATTTGTGTAGCATTTGAGAGTAACTCTCTTCCCCAGTCTATTTGGCTATATGGAAGAAAAAGAAGTATTGAGAGATACAACCGACCCATTATTCAGAGCTTTAAATGCCAAAAGTATGGCCACACACAAGAAAAGTGTAGGTTGCCACATGCTGTATGCTTGAGATGTGCAAACAAACACTCTTCTAATGAGTGTCTGCATTGGAGAGGCTGGGGCCTTAAAACTAGAAACCAAAGAGTCAGGAAAATACCAAAAGTATGTCTGTGCTAACTGTGGGAAAAACCATTCAACAACATCTGGTAGCTGCCCAGCCCGCCAACAAAACCGTGAAATCATAAAAATTGCAGTTGCCCAAAACATACCAATGAAAATAGCAGCTAATGCATACCGGAGTTATGCAGATGCACTGAATAAGAAGGCTGTGAAAGAGCAACCCCCCCTTGAACCAAAAAACACCCTTCAACAGCTAGTATTATTTGTATCCAAAGTGCCAGAAGTGATAGACATCAAGGAATTAGAAATGAAAGATAGGATAGTGAAGTTATGTCAACTTATGCACTCACTGTTCAAAGTTGAAATCAATGTAGAAGAAGTTTGGAATCTAGCAAATAAACCAGAATGAAGTTGCTATCTTTTAACATCTAATTCATTATGAAAGGCAAAAAGGATTTATTAGAGTGCTATTTAGAAAAAGAAAAAATTGATGTTGGATGCTTTCAAGAAACATGGCTACAACCCCAGAATTCATGGAGACTTAGAAATTATGAAGTAATAAGAAAAGATAGAGCAGAACAGTCAAGAGGAGGAATATTAATTTGCATTAAAAAGCCATTAATGTTTCAAAAACTAGATATTGAAGACATCACAAGTTCTAAAATTGAGATGGTAGCTTGCCGAGTATTCCTGGGTAAGAGGGATACAATAGTTATTGTTAATATATATAACCCCAATGGAAATGAGCCACAAACAGAGGACATTTTCAATAAAGTGAAAAAAGTGATTAAAGCCAAAGAGCCTTTTATTATTACTGGTGACTTTAATGCCCATTCAGATGCCTGGTGTTTATGTGGATCTCATAATCGTAGTGGTATAGGTATCCTAAGTGCTCTGAATAAGAATGATGACATTGGCCTAGTGACCCCACTTGGACTTCAAACTAGAAGAAACCCAATTACAGGAGTATACTCTACCATTGACCTGACATTCTCTGCAGTAGCAATAATCAATCAATTAAATATAAGTTTAACTCCTGAACCAACCTTAACCAGTGATCATGAGCCAGTGATAATTGAGTATAAAGAATCTACACTAAGAAGTCAAACCCCACCAACACGCCCTACCTTTAAATTGAAGAAAGTTAACTGGGATTACTTCCAGGAAGAACTTACAAGGATAAGTCTTGAAGAAGAACTGGCAACAGTTATGACTACAGAGAAGAAAATTGAAAGATTACAAGATCTACTGATGGAAGTGGCTAAGAAGACTATCCCCATCAAGACATTGGGCAACAAGACTAGGAATGAACCAATATGGTGGAATGAACAGTGTAGCTTAAATAAGAAGAAACTAAACCAAGCTTCAAACAATTACAACAAGATTCTGACAATTGAAAATTATAGAAAAAAAATATTGGCCCAGGCAGAATTTAGAAAAACAATAAATCAAGCTAAAGCAGAATCTTGGAAGCATTTTGTTTCAAATCTCAACTTCAGGGATCCATTTGGAAAAGTGTATACCTTCATAAGAAAGATGAATAGGAGAGAATTGTACCACCATCCGCAGGGGCCAACAACCTACCAAGGACAAGTGATTGCTGATAACAAAACAAAAGCTGAGGCAGGAGCAAGTCATCTCCAACAGACAATAGGTAAGAAAGATCCATTTGAAGGAACCAGCCCACATTCAACAACTTTCAGTAAGCAAGAAAACTTTCTATGCAGCAATCAGTATCAAATTACAACAAACCCTTCTCAAAATCAGAATTTGAACTTGTTCTAAAGACACTACCAGAGACTTCATCTGGCAGTGACAACATATACCCTGTTTTCTTTAAAAGGTTGACTGATAAATGGAAGGATATTCTGCTACAGCTCATCAACAAATTGTGGAAGGAGGGCAATTTCCCTACAATTTGGAAGAATGGCACATCTATCATGATCCCAAAACCAAATAAACCATACAAAGTAGAAAATCATCGTTTTATAACTCTGCTCCCAGTTGGAGGTAAGATATATAAAAGGCTAGTAAAGGAAAGACTGAGATTTGCAATAGATAAAGCTAACCTGCTGCAGGATATTCAGACAGGTTTTTGCAGAGAGAGAAATACTGTAGATAACCTGATCAGGATGCAGAGAGACATCATTGATGCACTTGATAATGGCAAAGTAATGATTGCAGTGTTCTTGGATGTTAAAGGAGCTTTTGGTAATTTGGTTCACAGACAGATACTACAAGGTTTATCTAAAGCAAAAATTAATGGAAATTTGATGAAATTCACACTGAGCTACCTGTCAGATAGAAAAATTGCTGTGACTGTAGGACAAGAAAGATCAAAGGAAATTGAGGTGGAAAGAGGTGTTCCACAAGGAAGTGTTCTTGGACCAGACTATTATAATGTTGGAGAATTTGATATCCCTCTAGAAGACAATAACTGCAAAGGAGGAATCTTTGCAGATGATAATAATACTTGGACAATCCAAAACACAGTGGAAGAAGCAGAAAAAGTTGTCCAAGAAACATTAGACCAAATAGAGTTATGGTCCCTAGGAATAGATCTTGATTTTGAACCATCTAAAGCTAAAGTTATGTTGTTCACGTCTAAGAGGAATATTAGACCTCCCCTACTTACTCTATTTGGAGAGGAACTGCTTGTAACCAATTGTCATAAAGTCCTTGGAATACACATTGATGATAAACTTCAATTTAGTCAACATGTCAAATATCTAAAAGAATCCTGTGCAAAGCGACTGAATTTTATGAAGATGCTTTCATGTGGGAAGCATGGTGTCAACATAGTTACAGCAAGACAATTTTATATCAAATACATAAGACCTAAAATTGATTATGGGAGTTTGATATACAGCATTGCCCCAGAATCTACTCTCAGAAAACTTGATACAATACAGAATACAACCCTAAGATTGGCATTTGGAGCTCACCAGAGCACCCCAATTCCTTTTCTCCTGGGTGAGTCTGGAGTGGAGAAACTCCACACAAGACGGGAAAAAATGCTTATAGTGTACATGAACCATCTATGGAAAGCAGATTTTAATCACCCAGTTAAGAAATTGATAATTAAACCTGGTCTGACCCACACTAGAAATCACCATAGAAAAAGGAAACATCTAAATATTTTTGAAAAATTTGAAGAACTACTAACTCAGGAAGGTATAGAAGTACCTATTACCCAAATGCTACGTTATGAAAAACCACCAAAAATTCCCCCCTGGGATTGGGTTCAGATTGAGTGTCAGATTCATTACTTGGAAAAAATGGAAAATAACCCCCTAATAATGAGATATGAATTCCTCTCAGTTTTGAATAGCAAGTATCAAGAATATGTTAAAATATATACAGATGGTTCAAAAATAAATGGTTTAGGAGTGGGTTGTTCAGCAGTGGTTCCAGAATTAAATACAGTGATAACAAAGTCACAAAGTAAAGAATCAGCTGTTTTTGAGGCAGAAATAAAAGCAATTGAAAGTGCACTAGAATGGGTATTGAGGAAAACTAGTGAAAGTGATGAAAACCAATCTAAGTTCCTCATATGCAGTGACTCAAAATCTGCCCTCCAGTCCCTAAAGAATTTTCCAAATAAACAAAATGATGAGGTCCATAAGTGTTATAGTTCAATTCTGAAGATTGTTGGGAAAGGAATAGTGATACAATTTTTGTGGTGTTCAGCCCATGTGGGGGTGGCAGGGAATGAAAAAGCAGACAAATATGCCAAACTGACAGCACAAAATATGACCCTTACACCCCCTACAGAAACATATAAACAGATTAGAGAGATGGTTAGAAAGATTTACCAAAAACATTTTGAGGAAATGAGGGATAATAGTAGTAATATAGCTCTTACCCAGAAAAAGAAGCCTGGCTTTGATATGAAAAATTATAGTAGATTAAAAAGAAAATATGTTTGCTTAATGTTCCGTTTTCGGTCGACCCATGTAGGTATTAAGCATAGGTTGTTTATCATAGGCAAAACTGATAGTCCTCAGTGTGATAATTGTAGTGAGATAGAAAGTATTTTCCATTATGTTGTTGAATGTAAGGAGTATGAAAATTTGAGAAAAGAAATGATGAATTTGTGCAAAGAGGAAAATTTAGGAGAATTTTCAGTAGCACTTGCACTAGGAATTTTGATTGATGATGATTTTTGAAGTATAGGATGACAGACCTGTTTATTAAGTTTATACAGGAAAGTGGTAGAGAAAAAGATTTTATCTGATGCTGATAGTAATGTAATTGCTGTATTGTCAGTGTTGAAAAAGGGATTGATCTTGTATGTATAATAGGTTTGATTGATGGTTTTAGCAATGATATATGTCCGTGTTAAGAAAAAAAAAAAAAAAAAAATCCTGCTATTAAGGAAGATTGTCTTTTCTTTTTTAGATTGAAGCTGAGTTGTATTAATTATTGCTGTATTGAAAGTATTTGCAGCTAATGGCGTTGTGCTGAGAAGGAAGAAAATTAGTCATATTGAAAGAAGTCTCAACTGACATTGCTGTCAAGAGGAGACTCAAATCTCTCAGATCAGCTGGAAAAATATTGAAGGGTAGGCTACCATAAGATAATAAATATTTTTCTTTTTTTTTATTTTTCAATGATAAATATGATTTAGAGTTAGGTAAAATTTTAGTTTAGCTACTTCTTAATATCTTGAAAAGGGGATAAGTTAGGAAAATAAAACTTTCAGGGATGAACCTATAGACTAGGCTAAAGTTTTCCTGGGTAGGTATTTTGAAGTATCTATCTACACTCCTTGTCCCTCTAAAAGGCATTGACCTTTGATGACCTTTAAAACTCTTTGTTGTGGAAGTAAAACTTTGCAAAGCATATCTTCTGCTTAAATGAAGTATAAGAAAAGTATTTTCAGCTTCACAACTTTGCACAATCCTTTTTTATCAGGTTTCAATGATCTGTAATATATTTCCTATATTTAGAAAACCTTTGGATAAGGCTTAAAACTCTACTCAAATAACAGGAATTGCATTTTCAAAACTAAAACCAGAGAAAAAGAAACTGAAATCTGAAAATTAGGGTATAATGTTGTTTTGTCAAAATTCCAAAAGGTAGTTTTACTTGTCAAGTAGACACATTTCTAAGACTAAGAAATCAGAAGAAGGTTAACATAGCCTAGTAGCTTGATAATACCTTCCTGGAGTATGTTTTTGGCTCTGGACTCATTGCTGAAAGTTTCATTTTCCTAACCTAACCTGTTTCCCTGAAAGCAAAAAGTAGCTGCTTAACGGGAAATTGAGAAATACCACTTCCTAGCTATTTGCGTTGGTTGGTTAAAGGAAGGTGTGGTTGATAATATGTATAAAAGATACATTTTATGGGAAGGGGCAGATTTATACCAATACTAACTTTATGCCGGACTGACCTCTGGTCCATTGTTTTTAGAAATACCTTGGAATTTTGTCGGATCATTGTAAGTGTCTGTATCTTATTATATATATTATTGTAGTTTCTGAGACTTGTGGTCTACTTGGGACAGCCAGTCCCAGTAGAAAATATATATCTGTTCTTATTATATGTTAATTGAATAAAAGTATTGTATTATAGACAAACTCTCTACAATCTACCTTTAGCCCCTCAAACATACCCAGTTGGTATGCCTCATTAGTTCGGTCATAGCCTAAGGTACGCTACCAAAGTTTAATTACCTTAGGGCCAGAGTTTATCTCCCGTATAAAGGGAGAATAAAGGCATCTACAACTACAACCCCAAATACCATAAAATACACTTCACAACAACTGGTGGCAGCGGTGGGATACATCACCCAATACAACAACATCACCCAAATACCATAAATACACCTCACAACAACTGGTGGTTTCTGGAAAAACTGGGTCAAGAGGGCTAGATAAAAATAGTAGATTGAAATAAAATGGCTTTACCAGAGGAAAAAATGACTTCATCAGAGGAAAAAATGACTTCCCTATCAACAGTACTTGAAATTGCAAAAATTATACCAGAATACGTGGGAAATTCAGATGTAGATGAGTTTATCAAAAAATTAAAAATTTTCAACGAACTAACTGAATCGTTTGAGGATAAGGTCAAAGAGCAATGCGTTGCAGCCAGATTAAAGGGAAGCACCCTTAAACATTTTGAGGCAATTAAGGAAAAAGAGCCCAAGGACATCAGTACTCTAATTGAATCTTTTAAAACAAGATTCATAGAGACAAGCATCTCCGAGAGGCTAAGAACAGAGGTAGTCACATTCAATACCTCAACTAGTATCAGGGAATATGCAGACAAAATTTGTGGATCCGTGTGTTTACAATTAGAGAAAGGCAGAAATGACGAGACAGTACAGAAAGTACAACTACATACTTTTACCCAAGGGTTACCAAAAAGGTTATTAAGATTAATATTATCACAGAAACCTTAAAATTTAGAGCAGGCTATAATACTAATCAAAATAGAGGTAAAAATTGACAAGGCTATGAAAAAGTTTGATCAGATGTCAATAAATAACACAGGAGCCCAAGAAAGTATAAAATATGAAAGGGGACAGAAAAGGGTGAGCTTTGAGGAGCCAAATTGTGAACCAAAAAGGCACAACAGAGGCCGAGGGTCGCCGTCTAAGGAAATAGCTGACGGATTCCACGACCTTGAGAGATTAGCAGCTAATAACTATAGAAAATATGGGCACCCTCCCCCACCAAAGACAGATAGTTGGGGAACCAACAATGACAGATCAAAAATATTTAGAAGTAACCAGGAAACAAACAAACAATTTAAGAGAAAATTTTATTGCTATTATTGTAGCAAACCAAACCACTATGCAGCAGATTGCTGGCATAGAATACGCAAAGAAGGCCAGATGTACAAGACAAGACACCAGTTCAGAATGCAGCAGGGCAGAAATTTAGGAAGGCAGGGAACAAATAATACTTGGCAAACACATAATAATATTCCTGAATTTAGGCCTAGGAGGCAAACAGTTAACAATACCCAGGGTCAAAGTAGCAACACTGAAGAAAGCTGGAATAATCCCAGAAACTTTTGGCCAAACAGTGGGCATTTGAACAGAGAAACCAGCCTGTAAGGGTCGACAGAGCTGATTACAGATACTTTGGTTCTAAAGGAACTCACGTCCCTCAAACTGAATGAATCTGCTGGCCCAGACAGCATTCACCCACATATCCTACATGAATGTTGTACAGTTTTGTGTCATCCTCCTTCCCTGCTGTTCAATTTATCATTAAATATTTTTAGACTACCTCAAGACTGGAAAACTGCACATATCATTCCTATTTTTAAAAAAGGTAGAAAGGACCTTGCTGAAAATTATTGGCCCATCAGCATGACATCAGCAGTTGTTAAGGTTCTTGAAAGAATAATCAATTCTGCAGTTGTTAAACACTTTGAAGCAAGCACAGTTTGTTTTGCACAGTTCACAACAAGGCTTTGTTCTGGAAGATCTGTTGACACCAATCTCCTCAAATCATATGATCATATCACTGAGTGGCTTGATATTGGGGTGCTTGCTGACAGGATTCTGTTTGACTTTTCTAAAGCTTTTGACAAAGTGTGTTACCATTGACTTGCAAATAAATTATGTGCAGTAAAGATTGAAGAGAAATCAGTTCTCTGGATCCTCAATTTTCTTTATTTGCATAATCAATGTGTTAAGTTATTTGATTACTCTGGTAATCATATTCTTTCTTCCTCAATGAGTGTTCTGAGTGGAGTTCCTCAGGGAAGTGTCTTGGGTCCTACACCATTTAATATCTTCATCAATGATGCTCCTTCCATTATCAGCAGTAAATCAACTCTTTATGCAGATGACCTGAAGCTTCTTGGACCAGCTTTGTCCTGTGAATTTCATGCCCTGCTACAAAATAATCTTCAACTGCTGGGTCAGTGGGATGAGGCCTGTTTTCTTGAATTCAATGTTACTAAGTACCATATCATTCACTTTGGCAAACTGAATCCTTGCTGCTCTTATTTTTTCTTAGGCCACCCACTCTCCTCTTTGAATAATGAGTAAGATCTTGGTGTCACTATTGACAATGATTTAAAGTTCAGCACTTATGCTAAGAGGTCTGCTGCTGGGGCTAGCTTGACCTTGGGACTGATTAAGCGTTCTTTTTCCTCTTTTTGCCCTAAAGTCATCAGTCTTCTTTATAAGGGACTTGTGCATCCTAAGCTTGAAGTTGGAATGTCTCTTGCCTCTCCATATTTTAAAAATGACATAAAAGTTCTTGAAGATGTACAGAGACATGCCACTAAAGCAATATCTGGCATGCAAGAGCTTTCCTACCCTTTAAGACTATCAAAGCTGAATCTCTCTACACATGTTTACAGGAGAAATAGAGGGGATGTCATTTTAGCCTTCAATTTATTGAGGGCTAATATTTTCCCAGTTGGTTTTCGCTACTTATTGAGTTGTTTAAATGACGGTAAATAGGTGTATATACAATGAAGCTTCAGCACCAAACGTTGCTTTCTTCTGAAGCTTTAAAATGTTGGGTAACTTAGATAGATTGTCATCTATCCAACTGCTTGAAGAACATTAGTGTGTAATGCATTTGCTGCCTTTTTCTTGAGGAACAGCTTAACCAGGGCAAATATTTGTTTGTTTCCAAAGCCTTTGACTCTCAAGGTATAAATCTTGTACAATTATTGAGCAGATTTAATGAGCTTTCAGAGTTTTAATGAACTTCTGTCTCTGCAATAAGCATTACAACACATATACCAGAATTGGAAACAATAGGATTTTCTTCATTGAAGTCAGAAATAAAAAAAAAGGTCAGTTTAATAAATGGCGAAACATTCAAGGTTCAAGGTTTAATTTTAAAATATCTGTACAAAATTGACATAAATACAGGGTAAACGCTGGAGACACAAGGTCGAATGACAAAAACCCGGTACATTAATCGGAATAAACCTGTTTGACAACAAAAAAATAAATAAGAGTTATTCCATGACTCACCAATAGACGGACACCCACCCCACAAACCCACCGACACCGGGCAAAGATCCACCGAAAATACCAATAAAAAGAAAAAAAAACAACGGGCGAATAAGGGTAACCGATGACCGGCATCTTACAGGGCAAAACACCCAACAAAACAATATTATCAAATGTACCCAGATTTTCAATATATTATTAATTCTTAAAATTATTTATAAGGATAGAATGAAGTTGTTTTTTTATATTTGGAAGAGATTTGTTGCAATCAATAAGTGGTAGATGAAGACACCATGAACCCGTGATTGAAAATAAGGGCGAGAACCGTGATCTCTCTGTGCTTAATTTTAGGTGCTGAATGTTCCATTTATGTCGGGTTTCATAAGAATGGGCATGTTGCACAGGGAAAAAATTATTCAAACGAAAGTACGTAGGTAGTTCCGACTGGTCATATTTTACCTTAAATAAAAAAGAATTGAGGGTGAATATCTGTGAAACAGGCAAAATATTAGTTAGAAGATATAGAGTTTCAGTTTTACTCTGATTAGGATACGAAGACGGTGATGGTAAATATTTCTTTAAAATTAGAAGAGCCCGGTTTTGAAGAATTCGTATCGGTTTCACATGACATCTGAATGTTGCCAAATATATCAGAGGACAATACGTAAGATGGGAATGAACCAACGCAGAATAAATTAGACGTAGGATTTCATATGGAAAAAAATGCTGAAACCTTCGCATTATACCAACCCCCTGAGCAACTTTAACCCGTAATCTATTACAATGTTCTTTATATGACAGATTTTCATCAATAATAATACCCAGATACCGGAACGAAGTTACCCTTTGAATTTGAATATTTGTAGCATGATCAAATATAGTTGAAATTCCTTGTGCATTCTGCCCAATTCTACTATAAATGATAAATTTGGTTTTTGATGCATTTAGTGACAAACGATTAGCTTTTAGCCATACAAGAAGTTGTGAAAATACGATTTGCAGCTTCTCATTGAGATCCTCTTCCGAATATCCAGTAAGTGATGATCCGGTATCATCAGCGAAAAGAACATTCAGACCAAGGTTTTCTGTCGCTGATGGAAGGTCATTTATATATATTAAAAAAAGCAGTGGTCCCAGGATTGAGCCTTGCGGGACACCAGTATTTGACAAAAGACATGGATCCGAAACTGTGTCGTTGATCATAGTCACTTGGGAGCGACGACTTAGGTAAGATGCGATAAAATCGTGCGCTGGTCCTCGTATTCCACCGTGGTTTAATTTATACAACAATATTTCATGGCTTAACGAATCAAAGGCCTTCTCAAGGTCCAAAAATATACTCACCGGGATCCATTTTTTGTCCAGACACTCGTGAATAAATTGTACCATAGTTAATATAGCATCCTGCGTACTATGCTCTTTTCTAAATCCATATTGAGTTTTTGAAAAATAATCTTTTGAACAGAGAAAATTATACATTCGATTATAAAAACATCGCTCCATTACTTTAGAAAAACCCGAAAGAATGGAAATGGGTCTATAATTTGAGCAATTAGTCCGGTCACCACTTTTATATAGTGGTAACACTTTCGCTTTTTTAAAAGAATCCGGAAAAGTTCCCGATCTAAATGACAGATTTATTAAATGACACATAACTTTATTAATACTAGGTAAAATGGCCTTAACAGTATTCGTCGACGACTCATCAATCCCCGGGGAATTTCCATTATTTAAAAGCTTAACAACCTTAGCAAGCTCTTCTTGTGTTACCGGAGTTAAAAATATAGAATTCTAAGAAGGACTTCCTAGGTACGTAGGATAATTACATTGCCCATGGGACATATTATGTTGGAGCTTATTAGCTATTGACTGCCCGATTGACACGAAATGAAAATTTATGTAATTTGCCATTTCTAGTTCCCTTTCAATTGTATTACCATGGACATCCCGTATTTTTGATGGTGAAGAAGACGTCCGCGATCGATTTAAACATGAGTTGATTAGTTCCCAAGTTTTCTTTGGGGACTTACTTACTTCATTAAAAAAATCGAAATAAAATTTCATTTTAGCATTGCGTATTATTTTGAAAGTAGGTTTTTATAATTTTTGAAGGTTCTTCTATTTTCTTCACTTTCGAAAGATATTAAAGTTTTATAGAGATTGTTTTTATGTTTTATTGACGTCAAAAGGGCTGGCGGTATCCATGGTTGGATGGGTTGATTATATTTCCGTTTTCTTTTTTTACTCTTGGGCACGACTCATCAAGTGCAGCATGAAATCCCTCTAAAAAATAATCCGTCGCAGAGTTTATTTCATCAGTATCAAATACAGGAGACCAATCAGTTAAATTCAGTTTATCCTTTAAACATACTAGATTTTTTTTATTAATAATCCGGGTTGCTGTTTCTGGTGGTTTTATTTTATAAATCTGGTATCTCACATCAGAAATTAAAAAAAAATGATCAGAGAAATCCGTCAGAACAACCTGTGAAGACGTGGCTGGTGTTGTTAAAAATATGTTGTCAATGAGGGTTGCACTAGTCGATGCAACATGCGTTGGAATTGTACACGAAGGAATTAGGGAATTCGATGACATTAATGTAATAAATTCTGTTGTATGGGTATTTTCATTAAATAACAGTAGATTTATATTAAAATCCCCCATAACCACAACATCCTTATCATCCAAAGATGCTAGTAAAGACTCCAGAGATTGCAAAAAAAGCGGTATTGGGGCCGACGGGGGCTTATACACAACACAAACTTGAATTATTTTAGTCCCAAGCCGACATTCAACCGCCAGTATTTCACACACTTTTTCAACATTATATTTTTCCAGTTCTGGCAGTCGCTCAAACTGCGCTCCATCATTCAAAAATAACCCAAGACCACCTTTTTCATGGACTAGTCGATTCTTATCAACGAATTTATATCCCGGGATTTTAACATTATAATGTGTCTTATCATTGATAAATGTTTCACAAATCCCCAAAATGTCAATTTGATTTGCTGGCAATAAATTTGTTAGTTCATCAATAGAACTCATGAGTCCTTGTACATTCACAAACCCCATTCGCAATGAATTATCTTCAAGTCTGTTTATTTCATCAGGAGAAACGTACGATGACGGTTTTATTTTAGAAAAAGTGTTGTTTTCTCTTTGACCGAATACATGAAAAGTTTCAGAAAGTAAAGATAGGTTAAGGGGTTTCCCCTCCAAAGCCACCAGTCTATCGGTCCCCCCCGCACCCGCAAACTTTAAAGTCAACTAAGTAATAATCGAAAGATCCCACCCCGCGCCAGTAAGCCCGCGTGATAAGGAGCCCGTACCACTGCCGAGTCATGAAAACCAACTATGCTTATCATCCTTCGAGAAGACCCAAGTTGAGAAGGTATAAGTAGAACATAAATAACTGGGGTAGAAATAATCAAAATAAACTTGAACCGAGCTAGCCTAAATAACACATCAAAATAAAAAATCAACATATCTCAAACACAAAAACGAAACAATTATCAATCTAGAGCGGGATTGATCTAACATCATACACTAGTCGCCTTTAATATTTCTTATGCTTTTGCCCACTGCGACTCAGAATCCGATTTATACTCTAGCCAGAGTTTAGCCCCTTTTTGTTTCACTCGTGTGAGTTGAGCGGATCTATTCTCACGCATTTCCTTACCCTTAGACAGTAACTCGTTTCTAATAGAGTTTAATTTGGGTGGCAAGTCCGTGCAAATCCGGACCCCAGTTCCTTTCAGCTTTGATATTGAACTGAAGATTGATAGAATATCTTTTTCTGTCGACACTGTTACGAAAACTGGAGGGGTGATCGGCTTACGGCTAGACACATTTGACTTCTGAGGCACTCAGTAGTACTGTGATAATTGGATTTTATCCGTGATTTCCATTTTTGATGTCAGTAACGTAGACACATTCGTGAGAACTGACTGTTGGTTTTTCTCTTTCGATAATCCGAAGATGATTAAGTTGAGTTTTCGGTCTTTTACTTCGATTTCCAGCAGTTTCGTTTCGATTGTATCAAACTTTGACTTTTGCTCCTCAAGCTGGCTTTCTAGACTAGCAATCTTCGCATCACGAGACTTCGATTCATTTTTCAAAGTCTGAACCTCATCCGAAATCGAGGACAGTGTAACAGCAAACTCTTTTTGTTGGTTAATTATGAGATCCAGTTTCTTTCCCAGTGCCTTCATTCCATCATCAAAAGTTTTCTGGCTGACTGACGACATATTTCTTTAGCTAAAAAATCCGCTCTCAGGTGAGATTTATGTTTTCATTTAGAATTTCATTAAATACAGACTTACTGGCAAGTATCCAAGCAGTATCCAAATGACAGAGTCTAAGACCGGTATAACTAGTCGATTAAGTTCACTCGTTGAATGATAGATCGCTATGTCTCTAATTAAAAGATTCTGACGTCACAGCTATAACAATTCACTAATACACAGTAGTGGTCAAACTTGTTAGTTACGCAAGCTAAGCTGTTGAGATTTTAAGCATGTGTTTTATCCGACTGAATTGAAACTTATTTAGCTGTTAACTCTATGATACAAAACTTAGGCCATATTTCTAGACTGAAGCTCTATGCCTGTTAAGGGTGTCCTGTGACCCCCCACGCCCCCTAGAAAATTCTCCTCGACAATTTCCGCCATATATCACTGAGATCTTGCCATATATAAATTGAGCACCCAAAGAGGAATTGAGACAACTAAAAAGTATGAAGAAAAGAAGTGATCTTGGAATATTTTGCGTATAATTTGCTATAGCCTACTGGTAGAGTAAATGGAGAAACAGTTTGTGGTAACGAGCTTTAAGTAAGAAGTGACTCGGGTCAATAGTAACCAAAACTCTAAAAAAGGAAGTTTGATAACAATAAATACATCAAAGGAATTGGTATTTTATTTAGATTCCGAATATATGAAGTTCATTAAGTTTAATGTTGCATATCAAACGCTCGTAGCCTAAGAAAATTTGCCTAACTTTAAAAAATATCCCCAAAAGTGTAAGTAATAGACCCCGGTGCCACGCCAGTCCATTGACTGAACGCTGTCAAAGAGAGGCCCGATTGACCGCTGCCGGTTGGTTCCTCGAATCCTCGAAAATCACCCAATCACGGTGTCACCCCTAGTGATTTATCACTAGTGACTATCCCTGCCAAATAGTACTTTGTATACCATAATTCTTCACTACTCTCTTGTTTGTTAATTTTCATCTCTTGTGTTAGTTTGCATATAAACCAGGCAGATATAATTGCAATATACACGGTTCTTCATATGTTGATAAAAGTATCATCCTTATGAAATTCAATAATAAAAACAATTTTTTAAAACTGAAAGTAAGGAGCGACATTAAAACTTAAAACGAACAGCAATTATTCAGTATATGAAAGGGAGTGTCCCCTCGTCAACTCCTCGCTCTCTACGCTAAAGTTCTCCATTGTTTTAAATATTAGAGTGGTGAAAAAGAGTCCAACTTTAGCGTAAAGAGTGAGGCGTTGAGGAGGGTACAGCCCCTTTCATATATGGAATAATTGCTGTTAGTTTTAAGTTTTAATGTCGCTCCTTACTTTCAGTTTAAAAAGAAGCTTGTTTTTTATGTAATTTCTGAACGTTTTTCAACTAATGCAGGTTTGATTTTGGCTCATTTTGCATGAAAAATTAAAACACAATTTGCAAATTTTTTTGGCAGACTTATTCCGGGTATGAAGGGTCCCCCTCCTCAATACCTTGCTCTTTACGCTAAAGCTGTTAGCACTTTTACAAAAGCTTCTTAGTCTAATTAAATAGCCCCTGTGTTTCAATTTTAGTAAACAGTCAAACTTTAGCATAAAGAATAAGGTATTGAAGAGGGGGCAACCCTTCATATATGGCATAATTTCTGTTCGTTTTTCAAATAATGCCGATAAATCCGGCTTACCCTCTATGAAATATACCCCTCCCCTCTCGAAACTCCTCCGTGGAAGTTTCATCCAACGTAAAGTGCATTCCCCCCGTTAAATTCCCTCCAGACAGTTCCTTCCTTGCTGAGAATCCCCCCCTCTGTAAAATTGGTTGTGGACGATTCACCCTGAAAAATTCTTCTTAGCATATTTTAATTGGAATAAGACTTTAATCTGTAATCGTTTTCTTGGTCACTCGAAAAATGCCCCCCTCCATGGAAGTTATTTCCCAGAAAAGAAAACGAACGAAAAAAAGACCCTGGAACATCTCCATATAAAACATTTGGGAAAGAGAATGTAAGACAATTAAAAAGAATTTCGTATGGTAATTCTGTCAAAACCCCCCAGTGTAGCATTTCCCCTAGAATATTCACTCATCAGAAATTTCCCTCCCAAAGGAAGATTCTTCCCTTAGAAATCCATCCCAAGTACAACCCCCCCCCCCCAAAAAAAAATGACTTTATGCTTTCCAATAACAAATACTGTATGTTAACAATGGGCAAAGTTCACAACTTGCAGCCCTTCCCCCGGGGACTGTGAGTAGTATCCATGTATAAGGTCCAACGAACACAAGAATATACAGTGCAGTTTGACGAACACATTGCAAAAAGCGACCAATCCCTCTATATAATGGACCTATAAAGCGTTCAAACATGTTATATTTGGAACTAGGGATGAGATTGTGTAATGCAACCAGACGGGTTTCTGTGCCAAAACTTTTGATCGTCACATTACGTATTCAAAAGGTTTATTAAGCCTTTTGTAAAAAATACCGGTTTCAGTCATAGGTTTAACCCTCAGACGAGCTCTCTCGAATTGTGCCCCCCCTTTGTCCAGCCGACAAGGCAGACACGAAGGCACACAGCTCGGTCCAATTATCTAAAGGAGGATACGCCGAAAACCGAGTATTTGAGGAACAGCTTCATCCGGCGTTGCACTTCTATCTGGAATGATCTTCCTGGGGATATTATCCCTGCAAATCCCTCTATTGACACCTTCAAAAGAAGGTTCAATAGACATTTAAAACGTCGAGGCCATTGAAAGAGGTAAATGAATAGCGGCATATTAGATACTTTGAAGTACCTGGCGCCGTGAATATTGGAATAAAAAAAAACAAACAAACCAATAACAAAGATAGCTTCATTTCATTTTTAAGGTTAATTTAGACTAGGTTACGTGCGCGCACTTAACCTCTTTGTTGGTTTTGTATGTCTAAATTGCCTGTCTTTCTCCGTTTGTATATCTGAATCTATTCATTTGTATTTGTCTCTCACTCTCTTTGACTGTGTGTCTGGGTGGGTGTTTGCTTATTCCAGTGTATGTCTTTCTCGGTTTGTTTGTCTGAATCAATGTATTTGTATGTGTTTCTCACTCTCTTTGTCTGTGTGTGTCTGGGCAGGTGTTTGATTATCCCAGTGCCTGTCTTTCTCGGTTTGTATTTCTGAATCTATGTATTTGTATGTGTCTCTCACTCTTTTTGCTTGTGTGTTTGGGCGGGTGTTTGCTTGTCCCACTGCCTTTCTTTCTCGGTTCGTATGTCAGAATCTACGTATTTGTATGTGTTTCACACTCTCTTTGTCTGTTTGTCTGGGTTGGTGTTTGCAAGTCCCAGTGTTTGTCTTTGTTGGTTTGTATGTCTGAAGTGTCTGTCTTTCTCAGTTTGTATGTGTGAATCTATGTATTTGTATGTGTCTCTCACTCTTTTTGCTTGTGTATCTGGGCGGGTGTTTGCTTATTCCAGTGCATGTCTTTCTCGGTTTGTGTGTCTGAATCTACGTATTTGTACGTGTTTCTCACTCTCTTTGCCAGTGTGTCCGGGCATGTGTTTGCTTATCCCAGTGCCTGTCTTTCTCGGTTTGTATTTCTGAATCTATATATTTGTATCTGTCTCTCACTCTCTTTGTCTGTGTGTGTCTGGGCAGGTGTTTGCTTATCCCAGTGCCTGTCTTTCTCGGTTTGTATGTCTGAATCTATGTATTTGTATGTGTCTCTCACTCTTTTTGCTTGTGTGTTTGGGCGGGTGTTTGCTTGTCCCACTGCCTTTCTTTCTCGGTTCGTATGTCTGAATCTATGTATTTGTATGTGTTTCACACTCTCTTTGTTTTTTTGTCTGGGTTGGTGTTTGCAAGTCTCAGTGTATGTCTTTGTTGGTTTGTGTGTCTGAAGTTTCTGTCTTTCTCGGTTTGTATGTGTGAATCTATGTACTTGTATGTGTCTCTCACTCTTTTTGCTTGTGTATCTGGGCGGGTGGTTGCTTATTCCAGTGCATGTCTTTCTCGGTTTGTGTGTCTGAATCTACGTATTTGTATGTGTTTCTCACTCTCTTTGCCAGTGTGTCCGGGCATGTGTTTGCTTATCCCAGTGCCTGTCTTTCTCGGTTTGTATTTCTGAATCTATATATTTTTATGTGTCTCTCTCTCTTTTTGCTTGTGTGTTTTGGCGGGTGTTTGCTTATTCCAGTGCATGTCTTTCTCGGTTTGTATGTCTGAATCTATGTATTTGTATGTGTTTCTCACTCTCTTTGTCTCTGTGTGTCTGGGCAGGTGTTTGCTTATCCCAGTGCCTGTCTTTCTCGGTTTGTATGTCTGAATCTATGTATTTGTATGTGTCTCTCACTCTTTTTGCGTTTGTGTTTGGGCAGGTGTTTGCTTATCCCACTGCTTGTCTTTCTCGATTTGTATGTCTGAATCTATGTATTTGTATGTGTTTCACACTCTCTTTGTCTGTTTGTCTGGTTTGGTGTTTGCAAGTTCCCAGTGTTTGTCTTTGTTGGTTTGTATGTCTTAAGTGTCTGTCTTTCTTGGTTTGTATGTGTGAATCTATGTATTTGTATGTGTCTCTCACTCTTTTTGCTTGTGTGTCTGGGCAGGTGTTTGCTTATTCCAGTGCATGTCTTTCTCGGTTTGTGTGTCTGAATCTACGTATTTGTATGTGTTTCTCACTCTTATTGCCAGTATGTGCGGGCATCTGTTTGCTTATCCCAGTCACTGGTTCTCTCGGTTTGTATTTCTGAATCTATATATTTGTATGTGTCTCTCACTCTTTTTGCTTGTGTGTTTGGGCAGGTGTTTGCTTATTCCAGTGCATGTCTTTCTCGGTTTGTATGTCTGAATCTATGTATTTGTATGTGTTTCTCACTCTCTTTGTCTGTGTGTGTCTGAGCAGGTGTTTGCTTATCCCAGTGCCTGTCTTTCTTGGTTTGTATGTCTGAATATATGTATTTGTATGTGTCTCTCCCTCTTTTTGCTTGTTTGTTGGGCAGGTGTTTGCTTGTCCCACTGCCTGTCTTTCTGGGTTGTATGTCAGAATCTATTTATTTGTATGTGTTTCACACTCTCTTTGTCTGTTTGTCTGGGTTGGTGTTTGCAAGTTCCCAGTGTTTGTCTTTGTTTGTTTGTATGTCTGAAGTGTCTGTCTTTCTCGGTTTGTATGTGTGAATCTATGTATTTGCATGTGTCTCTCACTCTCTTTGCTTGTGTGTCTGAATTTATGTATTTGTATGTGTTTCATACTTTCTTTGTATGTTTGTCTTGGTTGGTGTTTGCAAATCCAAGTGTTTGTATTTGTTGGTTTGTATGTCTGAAGTGTCGGTCTTTCTCGGTGTCTGTGTGTGTGTCTGGGCAGGTGTTTGCATATCCCAGTGCCTGTCTTTCTCGGTTTGTATGTCTGAATCTATATATTTGTTTGTGTTTTTGTCTCTCTCACTTCCTTTTCTTGTGTGTCTGGGCGGGTGTTTGCTTATATCAATGCCTGTCTTTGTTGGTTTGCATGTCAAAATCTATATATTTGCATGTGTTTTTATCTCTCTCACTCTCTTTGCCTATGTGTCTGGGCGGGTGTTTGCTTATCTCAGTGCATGTCTTTGTCGGTTTGTATGTCTGAATCTATATATTTGTTTGTGTTTTTGTCTCTCTCACTTCCTTTTCTTGTGTGTCTGGGCGGGTGTTTGCTTATATCAATGCCTGTCTTTGTTGGTTTGCATGTCAAAATCTATATGTTTGTATGTGTTTTAATCTCTCTCATTCTCTTTGTCTATGTGTCTAGGCGGATGTTTGCTTCTCCCCTTGCCTGTCTTTGTCGGTTTGTATGTCTGAATCTATGTATTTGTATGCGTTTTTGACTCTCTCACTCTCTTTGCTTGTGAAGCTGGGTGTGTGTTTGCTTCTCTCAGTGTCTGTCTTAGCTTACCATTAGAAATAATGGGAATATAACAAAGTAATAGATAACATATTTTTAATGAAATAATAACATGTAGAATATTAATATAAATTTATGGTAGATACATTATTATACATTATTAATATCAATGAACTACTTTGAAAATTTTGAATTTGTTCCATAAAATAGTTCACCATGTTTTCTCTTGATACTGTAGCTATTGTCTTCTCTTAGCTCGTAATGAGTAGAATAATCACTATTCCATTTTGAGTCATACACAATTTTTACTGGTGTGTCATCGACAGGCTTAATATGCGTTTCGTCTTTGGTATTATATGGTTCATTGACGGGTTGATCAATGATGTTAGTAAAGTTTTTGGCACTTTGTTTTGCATCGATTCATCTTTATATTCCTTAGTGATATTTTCTGCCAATTCCCTTTTTATTTTTCCTGCAATTTCACTGTCTATTACAACATTATTTTTACACAGGTAACAGTTCTGGCATGTAGATAAGATATGGTTTATGATATTAGTAGAAGAGTAGGCTTTTATTTTCCCCTTTGCTTTCACTCGAATGCTAACACCGGAAAGATGGCGATAAGATCTATCAACGGGTAACATGTTACCAGAACCATTAGCAAGGAGTTGTCCTCTATCATCGACGATTATTTTTATGTTGGCATTCTCTTTGAGTACTAACTTCTCTGGAAATGATACTTTCGCATATCCAGAATGTGTTTAATGGAAATTCTTGGGTACTCCAAAGAAATTTAATTCTTTACTGTCATGACAATGCACGCACACGTTTCCGATAGTGCTACCACTTGTACTTGTTTCATAGTTCAAATACTTTCCTTGTCAGCATTCAATGCTACAATAACACTAACATGTTAACACATTTTTATTGGGGGGTCATCCACATTCAATGTGCATTTCATCTTTGCTACTATTTGGTTCATTGATTGTTTGACCAATGGTAATGTCGTTTGCTGGCACTTTGTTTTTCATCGATTCATCTTTATATTCTTAGTGATATTTTCTGTCAATACCCTTCTTATTTTTCTAGCAATTTCACTGTCTATTATCACATTATTTCTACACAGGTAACAGTTCCGGCACGTAGACAAGATATGGTTTATGATATTGGTAGAAGATTATGCCTGTCTTCTTTTGATCTTCCGTTGAATGTTAAAACCCGAAAGCCGACGATAGGGTGTAACACTGGGTAACATGTTACCATAAGCACTAGCAAGAAGATGCCCCTCTTCATCAACTATTATTTTTATGTTGGCATACTCTTTGAGTGCAATCATCTCCGAAAATCTCAATCTCGCATATCCACCATCATAAGAGTTGAATTTTTTTGGTACTCCAAAGAAATTTAATTCCTTACTATCATGACTATGCACGCATACGTTTCCGATAGTGTTACCACTTGTACTTATTTCATAGTTTAAGTACTTCTCCTTGTCAGCATTCAATGCTACAATAACATTATCATGTGAACACACTTTCTTAAAATGTTTCATCTTCACTTTTTTATAGATATTAGTTATGTGTCTATCGTTCCACTGTGTAAAAAATACTGATTTAATACATGCAATAAAGTAGGTAGTGTCGATAACCGGCCAGAGAGTACCAGTGGGAAAGCCGCATCGTGTTTCTGAGCAAGCATAGAGTGCAATTGTTAGAGCCATAAGCATATTTTATGTCATTTTAAGATACGTAAAAAAAGTTGAATAATTTCGAAGTCCAAAAAAAAAATTTAGTCCAATAAAAAAAAGTGCTACTACAAACAATATTTTTCTAATAGTAAAAGTCACGACTAACATTTCTATATCATTCTCATTTTGAACTGGGAAAATATTAAATGTGTCTTTTTTTATGTTTTAAGTATGTTTCATGTCATTCTTTGAGATGTAAAAAAAACAGGTGAAAAAAATATCATGTTAAAAAATGGGGAGAGGGGACCAAAAAGTTGGGGGGGGGGAGGGGACGCTCTTGGAGGTTGGGGATAAAGGACCATTGGAGGTTGAGGTCTCTGGTGGTTAGGGTCATTGGTGCTTATGATCCTTGACGGTTCATACTCATATACACCTCACTACTTGATTTGCATGGATTTCTAAGGGTTGTTCTGAATTTCATTATTAAAATTCTTTTCTTGACATCTAAATCTCTATTAGTATCAACTTTTTAGTATACTATAACGTTAGACCATATTTTATATTGTCTACACTGTTTAAACGGTACTTGTGTATTATACAGAACACATCGGTGAAGTAAAGCTAGGTCAACTCACAGGGCCATTTTATCATCGTTAACCATTCCCATAGATTGATGCTATTCCAAATTTATAAAGGATAAGCTATGAGTTAACAACCTTTCGAGTTTACCTTAACTGCTAATCAGTTTAACCCTTTTTTACCACCTTCATACGATCCGATCACTAATTAGGATCATTCACACCCCTGTTATTCAATCAACAATTAAGATCGTTCATACAGTCCAATTCGCAAATGCTATACCCTTTTCCGCAAATAGAGTTATTATTATGGTAAATGATTTAACACCATATGCCAATCAATTCTAGACAAGATGCAAGGTACCTTTAGCCTAGAGGTTATTAGTGTTTGACAGTTTTTGAGTCGGAAACATGTGCGGCTTGGATGTATCTTTAGTAAAAAACATTATTTATACGAAAAACATGATTTTCTTACCCTATGACTGAAACCAGTATTTTTTACAGAAGGCTCAATAAACCTTTTGAATGCATAATGTGACGATCAAAAGTTTTGGCACTGAAATTCGTCTGGTTGCATTACACAATCTCGTCCCTAGTTCCTAATATAACATGTTTGATCGCTTTATAGGTCCATTATATATAGGGATTGGTCGCTTTTTGTAATGTGTTCGTCAAACTGCACTGTATATTATTGTGTTCGTCGGACCTTATACATGGATACTACTACTGTGGCGGGTCATTTTACACCTGAAGACATAGTTATTAGATTTTTCGACTATGCTGAAAAAATGGCTATCTCAAAGTTTGGATCCCATAACTTTGGGAAAAAATGAGCTTGGGAGGGGGACTAGTTGTCCTCCAATTTTTTTGGTCATTTAAAAGGGGCACTAGAACTTTTGATTTCCATTCGAAATCAAAATCATAGTCCTAGAAGACTAGAAAATGAATCGTTTAAATGGAAATCTTAAGTTTTAGAGCTCTTTTAAAGTGGCCATAAAGATTATGCCAGGGTAAGTGGCGTTTTCCACCATTTTGTGGCACCAAATTAGAATTTTGCCCCATTGAGAACCAATTTGCTGTTGATTAAAAATTCTGAGATAACCTATTGATTTAGAATTATCAAAGATCATACATTATGCCTTCCAGTTGTGAAGAAAGCTATGCCGCTCAGTTGCGCATTCGTTCCTCAAAAGTCACGTAGTCCATGCAAGTAAAGGTACTTCAGACGGGAAAACAATCTGGTGTACGTCTTTCCCCCTGCGTAAAATCCTCTTTTCTTGGATCAGGAAATTTAAGCTGGCCTAGCACCGCCTGTTTAACCTAATCAATTAGTTTAAAAAAAAGATTTTAGCTATTGTGTTTAGGGTTTCATTACTTGTCTTAAGTAGGTCTTATTTTGCGAAACGTCTTCGAGTTCAAATCAGATATGGGTTTACTGTTTACAAATAAGTTTGATTGGATCCGTAACATTACTTTTGGCTAAAAAAAAGAGAAAAAACAAGCAGTTATTTTACACTAAATGATGGACTAAAATATGTTTAATTTTTCTTTGCTCCTCGATAATCTAAACCTTCTGATTTATAAGGTTGAGACTATAAGGAGGGTCACCGAGAGCCAAGACTGGGCTAATATTTTTATGCAGTCACAATGTAATTTTCAAATGGAGGTAGTAGATCAAAAGCAATATTCTATTCATATTCAGACCTGCCCTATCTTTGATATTCGTAGTTAGAATGCTTGCTTTTGAACACTCATAGAAAAGTATTTTATGTTAGGTTAGTGCAGTTGTCGGTAAACTTATCCACCAAAAAGCTGAACATGAACAATGCAACAATTAGTAATTATATGAGAGTCAACTATGTTTATTAATTCACTAAATTTTATTACAATTTTATACTTTAACGGAATTGCGGTTACAGTGAAGAAAAATTAATTTCATACTTTACATACTTTATATAAATTTTTATTAAGAAAAATGGGACAAAGAATGACAAGCACTGGGTGCAAACAACGGAAAAACCCCAAAAAAATTTAATTTTTTCTTTAATTTCTTTTATTTTCTGTATAATTTTGCCAGCAAATACTTAATAAAGGTTAAATGCCAACTTAGATAAATGTGACAAGTAAATGGATAAGGTATATATTACTTATTTGGTTGTATAGCTTTTGTAAATATCATCAGTTAAAATAATTTGATGATATTTGCGTGGTATATACGCGTGGAGTTATTTTGTAGCGGTGTGAAATTCAAACAGAAAGAAACGTGATTTATATGAAAAAAAATAATAATAATGAAATTATGGTGAAAATGTAAGATTCTAAATTTTTCTAAGGTGTGTGGGGGGGGGGGCTGATAAAAATATGGGACAAACTTAACTCTGTATATTGCAGATGAAATATATACTAAAACTTCTGAAAACTGCTGTAGTCTTAGACCTCGATTGGGAGCCTTGTGTGTAACAATATATGAACATAATGATTGAAATTAATAAAATTTTCCAGTTGACTTTGCATCTCTTCGTCGTTCCTACAAATGCCTAAAGCAGATTGAGATTGAGAAGAAACAAATACCTGATGTACTTGGTGAGCATTGGCCAACGGTATTTCCCTCTTGAGTGATACTCTAGTGGCAGATCTTGGACGCACTGCCGGTGCCCTTGAGGTCCCTAATGTATTAACCATCATTGTGATTCTTTGTGATTTACAATATCTTCGTAACGATAAGCTTTTGGATCTGGCTGTACCAGCGATTGCCAAGATTGTTGCTTTGTTATGTCCTACTGCTGCTATTTCGCTTGTGAAATTTTTCGCTAATCAACTACCAAAGTACTTGAGTAAACTTGTTGGGACCTTGCAACAATTTATAAGTTTGTGTTTATTACACAACAACATGCCCAACAAGAACATTATTGCTTGTATTAAAATGCTGAAGATTTTATATTTCGCCAATATTTTAGAGAGCTGCCCCACAGCTACTGTTGAAGACCACGAAGACTGCTATGTTTTTCCAAGAGCTGCCCGACGTTCTGAACAACAGGTAATTCTAACAGAATATAAAAAATTATTTTATTGCCAAAAATCCTACACAATCAACGTTACTTCTCCGCATAATCATCCTGATTGAG
Organism: Artemia sinica; assembly: GCA_027921565.1. Classification (NCBI taxonomy): domain Eukaryota; kingdom Metazoa; phylum Arthropoda; class Branchiopoda; order Anostraca; family Artemiidae; genus Artemia; species Artemia sinica. The sequence continues at coordinate 56,685,965 of CM051259.1, forward strand.
GTGTATGTCATATTGGTGAAAAATGTTTGTAGCACTATCATCACAAAATGTTACAGCAAATGATTTGAAGTGAGCTTTGATGGTTTCTTTGAGGGTCTCCTCAGTTGGAAAGCATTCCTCTTTCCCTAAGCCACTTCTTTATTTGAGGGAATTTGGCGTGAAAGTCCTGATTTGGTTTGAAAACAGGCTGGAACCACTAATGGGAATCTTGCCTCCCATAGCCCCTTGTTTCTGCCAACTTTTTAGTAGAAAGGCAGACATTTTGCACCTTATTTGACCTGGAATCACATACGGATTTTCAATCGGTGTGATTAGTCAACCAAAGTGGCCCAGAATCCCCTCCAAAACCCCCGTCAATCTTTTAACACAAACATAAGCACTTTACACCTTGTGCTAATTGGAATCATGCAAAGGTTTTTAATGTCTATGGTTGCGTAACCACAGTAGGCCTGAGACCTCTCATCTCCAATACCGGTAATTTGAAGAAGTGGTTTTAAGGGCAGAATAAGGTAGGCTACCTTTAAGGTTATTTGTGGCTAAACTCATGGGTCATGGTTTTGCAGCAATAAAAGCCACAATGACTTTTGGACTAGGATTGCACCATCAAAAGGCTTAATGGCATTCTTAGATGCTAGTTCTTACCCAATTTATTTGAGATCTGATAAGCCTTTGTATGGATAGCTAGAATGAATCTGTCCCCCCACAAAGTTCAAATCAAGCAAATACTTCCGTCCATAGGGATCTGATAAGGAGCTAGTTGCGAAAAGACACAACTATGAATTTAGTTCTGTTTAGGTGTTCTTAAGATAATAACTGTTACCTTTAACTAAGTTTGGCTGAGATCCACCAAACTCATTTGTCAGATACCCTGGTGACTAAAATTTAGATATTGTTTAGAATTTTGAATGAATAACCCTAAAAGCGTCAGTCTTTTTCCTCGTGGCTTTGCCCTCATTATCTGTGATGAAGTTTCATTATGTAGACTTCTTTTGACTAATAGACTTGAAAGGCTCTTTGGCTTCCGCGAGCACGCCTGGACTTTATAGGAGGCTCTCCGGTCGAAGTTCTGTCCCCGTAATGTTGGATTTCTAGCTTACTGAGAAACATTTAGTGACTGATACAGGATCATGAGCAAAAGAAATGCATCACGATTTGTGGTTATTTTCTCTCCATGTTGGAAATAATAAATAACCAATAGTTTTAATAGCAGACCAGATATCAATTGATCTCTATTTCTATTTATTTAATTTTATTTAAAAGAGAATTAATGATAAAGCCAAATTGTGTTGTTTAACTCAAATGCAATTAAGAAGATACTTGTGATACCAATGATTTCATTTAAATAGTTAGTTTAAGCTATTTTCCTGGATTTTCACTAACATCCCTTGACAACGAACCTCCTGAATATGAAAAGAATTGTGCTACCGTTATAAAGCTGCATGCTACCGAAAATTTGTATACAAGGTTCTTTGTATGGATTTGATATTACTCATGAAGCCGGTCTTCACTTCCAGTTTTAATCGCTGTTTGCCTAGAGAAAGATTCACATCTTTATTGCGAATATCTGTGGACTCTTTAAAAAATTATCAGGTATTAGATTTACTTTTTTTTAAAGTATCAGATCTTAGTCCTACTCGCGCAAAACTGCTTCCAGTTTTTTCAAAGCAAGATTCAATATTAGAATCATAGGAAGATTTGAACTATAAAAGAAAAAAAAAACCTGATACATTTTATCCGTTATTTTGAAACGTCCTTCCCAATCTCCACTTTTCTAAAATTTTGACCCCTTTGACCAGAAGAAAACCTGGTGACTTCCTGTATGCTACATCATTAAAAAAAAAATATTTGAAATTGTACTAAAAAATTTTGTTTGTCTCTAGATTGTGATCTAGAGCGCTTTGTTTAATTCTTTGATTTTTTGTCAGAAACAAACTCTGGTCTAGCTTAAGTCTTGACACGCTTTTATTTTTATAGATTCTTCCTCCAGATGACCCTGGTAAAGAGCTTGGCACATCAGTAAATGTAAGCAGAAAGGGGAAAATCCCATTCTCGTAATTTCATAATGAGCTTTTAAGTAGAGCAGTAAATATGGATAAAGAACTTTCGAACTTTTTGTCAGTTCGCAATCGACCTTCTTATGAAAAATTCAGTTTGCTACAGCATGGTTTTATTTTGACTAATGCCACGAAAGCTCAGGGACTCAAGTTTCACAGTCAAAGACGAATGGGGTTAGAACAGTGGAATAATTCTGTTGAGCAATGGAGAAACAGCAAAGCAAACGACCCCAATTGTGCATTTCAAGTGCGAAGGGATCACTTATTGGACGACGATTTAGCTAATGTAAGTAAAGGTAATATATGAAAAATTTATAGTAGACCTTTCTCAAATGCCTTTCGCTTTAATTTCGTTTTACAAAAAATCCGATTATCTATCTGAACTTTTTAATAAAATGGATTGTTTCAAGTTTTTAAGTTATAGACAGAGACAGCTTATGCTTAGGCACTATTAAAGCGCACGAGCAGCTGCAAACTGCAAAGTAAAAGTACTTACAAAACCAATGGGTTGTTTGGGTCCTGTCTTCTCTGTAGATCAAAACCTGTCGATCATTCCGAGGGAAGTGACCACTTCAAACCTTTGATCCAGCACAGTGGAGGTTTGCCGGATCATCGCTGTAGGAGGGTTTCTGCTTTTCTATTGCTTTTGGTTGTTGACTTTACGAGAACTTTCAGTTTCTAGTTGAAGCAGCTCCTCCGATGCTTCTACAACCACCCCTTCTAACTGAAGTAGCAGGGGAAAAATAACTCAAGATTCAATGTGCTATTTAGTAAAAATTTTGAAATTTGTAATCGGTTTAGAACCATAGAAAACGCGGTGACATATTTGTGCCTTAAAATATATGTAGTTAATACAAAATCAATGGTTATTACTATTTCTGCAAAAATACTACCGATTATTTATCATTATAGAGTTGAAATGGAAATACTACAGAAAAAATAAACAACAAGTAGAATAATTCAATCCAATTTATTCAATACTACAATAATTACATAAATAGACCTACGCGCTAGAGATCCCAAGAAGCATAGCTTGTGGAGGACCTCATATCAAACACAAAATCCTTACAAAACAGGACAAATCAGGGAAGAAAAAAAATACAACAATAGCTCGAAAATATAACCATAATACGAGAGAAAAAAAAACAAGTGCTACACAATAACCTTATACTTAAATTTCTTCAAACTGAAAATTTCCTGTAATTTAAATAAATTCCAAACCGTAAATAATAATATTACACAACGGGGTCTACAGTAGGGAAGTTTTTTATATAAGTCAGTGGAATGAAACCTTAGATAAATATTTCGACCCTATATCAAAGGGCCATCGTCAGCAAAACAAATGAAGAAAAATCGTTAAAACTAAAAAAAAAAAAATTCAAGACAGCCTAGCGTCATTACTTCAAGGAAGTTCAACCAGGACTGGTAAATCAAGCGAAGTGAAAAAGACAGTTCGTTCAAATGGGATAAGAAACATTTACATACAAGCTCTTAAAGCTAATCTTGCCTTTTTGACAGCCAGCCTAGAAGGTCTATCCGTAACAGTTTGAGCGCAATTGTTTACTGTTCTTTTAATATAATTAGTTAAATCATTTCTAATTAAATTTATATATAAGGCATTAAGCGAATATTCCCCCAAATCCCTATTTAAAGAAGTATTACTATTTATTTTGATTTTAATTTCAATTGCTTCTCGAACAACCTGTTTTATGCCTAAATCATTGCTGATAAGAGAAGTTTCTTCAAAAAGCATTTTATAGATAGGATTATCATAGATATGATTGCTTAAAGTAGAATCAAAAGAAATATTTGTACTATTAGAATGTAAAATTTTAGTTATATTATCTTTGCGTTGTTGTAGGCGTTTTTCTAAATTTCGATGGTTGAACTTTGCCAGGGTTGAATGATGCTAGGGCTGTTTTGATTTTTTTTTAGTTTTAACGATTGAACTTTAATGTGAGTTCTTTTATATTTGCTTTTTCTTCATTTGTTTTTCTGAGGACGGCCTTTGGATATAGGGTCAAAATATTCATTTAAAGTTGTGTGCCACTGTCTTATATAAAAAATTTCCCTATTGGTATGCTTGTTGTTTATGATGGAAATGCAGTGTGGTCTTCGTCGCTATTTACTGCAGAAAAGTTCAGTGAATCTTTATTGAAGGTAGGGGAACCCTCAAACCTGAAAAGTAACATTTTTATTGCAGGAATGTCAAGCTTTTCGTAAAGGTCCGTCAGATTATAGAGTAAGATATAACTTACTGCTATTTGCAGTCTTCTATTTACGTACTATGTACCAATGCTTGTTGTTGAAATGTATCCTTAGGTACCTGGTAGCAAAAGGCCGAGATAATCTCTTTGTAGGCTGGGGGTTCGAACACTGAAACGGCAAGACCTGCCCATCAAAGATTTACTAACTATACGCAGAAGGTACAAAGTTACAGTTTATATTTATATTCCATACTTCTGACAATGTACGTGACAATACTCAAATTCTAGTTCCCCTGAAACTCGCCAGGATTACTTGTGAAAGCTACTGTTGAACTTAGGACTTCTACATGACGGTGCGACTAGAAGTACGACTTTATTCTAATGTGATTATATTTAAGGCTTAAGAACTTAAATTAATTTGTCCTAAAATAGCTTTTTTTTATTTGTATCTGGTTGCTTTTGTTATCTTCCTAGTTCTATGTCGAAGGGAGAGACAGGCATGTATGCATGATTTTTTTTTCAAGGGCCAACAATTTTTTTTTTTTGGGGGGGGGGGGCTCAATAGTAAAAATAGATATTTTTGGGGTGCTCAGAGCTAGACCCCAAGGCCTCTATTCCTGAAATTACATCCCTGGGAGGATAGCTCCTATCTTACTTCAGAAATAGTTCGAAAATGAAGTTTAAAGGTTAAAGTCATGAAATTACCTGTAGGGTTTGAATGGATGGGGGCATTCCCAGTGAACAGGTTTTACCTCATTTTGCCCTGTCCCATATGGCAATTTTAAGACTGTGTCCCAAAGATCTGTTTAGTTGTTTCAGATACTTGTTCGACGAGGTTAATCTTATAATCTGTTGTATACTGTTTACCCATTCTTTTTCTCCTACCGAAGTTTGAGTCATTTATTAGGGGCTTCGAGTCTTCTACTACCCGTTAAACAAAAGTTTAATCATGTAGCATTTTGTGCTATCTCAAATGAATTAGCATAAGCAATTGTTCTTTTTGGGCTACGGATACCTTTTGCAGGTGTTTCAGTAACCCAAGACAATTGGTTCTTCAACTATCATTGTCTGACTGATAATATGTCTTCACATAGTCAAAAAAATAAATAAGGAATCACAAAAGGACAGAGTCTGAATAATTGACCTCAAGGTAGAAAGAAAATGAAACCCAAATGAGGCTTAGAGCTTGAAAGTTGAAAATTCATTATACTCTATCCTAGTTGCTTAACTAATGACCGTCACAGCAGTGATATGTCTAAGGATAAGAAGTGTACTGTTTTCTGCGGATACGGATGCAGCAATCTATTTTGGGCTGGACAGTGTCGATTGGGAAAACCTCAAGGAAATTAGAATTTCTTTATTGTACCTAACAAATACATAACACTGGGTTCGCATTTTTAAAATCAGAGGCAACGCTAAAGCGTTGCCTATAGTAAAGGCCATAAGGCTCTAATGTTTTATTATTATTATTTAATTTTTTTTTGCCAGAGACACTTCATATGGAAGGGGTCGTCGTAGAAACTTCAAAGGGGGCTCATTCGATTGGAAATCGAGAGTTCTAGTGCCCTTTTTAAAGATCAAAAGTGATTAGAAGGCAATTAACACCCCTTCCACGCCCACTAGTTCCCCAAACACATCCAATCAAAATTTTGAGATAGCCATTTTGTTCTACGTAGTTGGTCTCCAGATAGAAATTATGTTTTTGAGGAGGATACTCCCCTACAGCCCTCAGGGCAAGGGTTGTAAGTTATGCCCTGGGGGCATATAAGGTTTTTATAGAAAGCTTTGTCGTAGAAACTTCAAAAAGGACTCATTCGATTGGAAATTCAAAGGGCTAGTGCCCTTTTTAATAGTCGAAAGTGATTGGAGGGCAACTAACCCCCCTCTCACGCCCACCTTTTCCCCAAACACATCCAATCAAAATCTTGAGGTAGCCGTTTTGTTCAACGTAGTTGAAAATTCTGGAAATTAGGTCTTTACGGATAACAACCCCCCCCCCCAGCCCTCAGGGCAAGGGTTGTAAGTTATGCCCTGGGAGCATATAAGGTTTTTATAGAAAATGTTGTCGTAGAAATTTCAAAGAGGGCTAATTCGATTGGAAATTTAAATGGCTAGTGCCCTTTTTAACAGTCGAAAGTAATTGGAAGGCAACTAACACCCCTTCCACGCCCACCATTTCCCCAAACACATCCAATCAAAATTTTGAGATAGCCATTTTGTTCAACGTAGTTGAAAGTTCTGGAAATTATATCTTTGAGCATGACACTCCCCCCCCCCAAAGTCTTTAGCGCAAGGGTTATACGTTGTGACGCAGTAGGTTTTAGACTTTTACAGTGAGAGAAGGAGGCAATACCCAAACTTTTGTTTGTAGGGATTTTTGTTCGTTTCAAACTTGATTTGCATATTCAATTTAAATTTCACTCGTTTTAAGACTTATTATTTATTTAGATTAATATCTATTGTATGTTTGTTTGCATTGATTGTTTATTTAATTTCTGTTCGTTTTAAGTTTCATCTATGCTTAAACAGCAAAATATTTTTTTTTCGTTTTAAGCTTGATTTTCATATTCAATCTAAGCATTACTAGCCTTAAGATCTTTTTATGCATTTATATTAATACTTTTTGTATGTTTATTCCCATGATTGTTTATTTAATCTCTGTTCGTTTTGGGTTTCATTTATTCTTTAATAGTAATTTCTGGTCGTTTTGAGTTTGAATTTTAACAGGTATTTGTATCAGCTGAGCTTAAGTTTAAAATTGCCTTTACTTTTCTTTGAAAAACATTTTTTTTTTTAAAGTTTTTTTAATTAATAACGAAAAAGGTCAATATTGAAAGAATAAATAATACTCCCTCCAGATGCAACCTCAAGATATTTTGTTTTCTTCTTCTTTTGTGAATTTGTGTCATTGCTTAGTTTGTGTTAGCCATTAAAAAAAGCAGCATCTCACAATATTGCTTATCCACCACAAGTCTCATTATCCGTCACCCTACCTGGGTAGGTGGCGGGCGTTTACCCCCCCCCCCTCCCTGGCGATTTCCCCCTGGAAAATATCCCCTCGTGGAAAATGCCCCCCGTAAAATACCCTCCGGGGAAAATACCCCCCCCTCCGAGGAACCCCTCCCCCGGCAAATACCCCCGTGGAACCCCCCCCCCCCCCGTGTGGAAAATAAGGCTTTCCAAATTTGAGACTTTCATTTGAATTATATTGTTTTAATTTCCATAGGGGGAAGAAATTTTGGTACTTGTGTATTATGCGTCACTCACTCAAGTTTACGCTGTGTAAAATTCGAGAACACACAGGTTTTTTTGTTAGTTTCTTCGTTACTTTAGAAATAAATTTGGGCCATAGATTTCCACATTAGGGGGGAGGGGTAAAGTATAGCGAGTCTGCGTGCAATATGTTTTTGGTACAATTATTCTGCATATTAGATAGACAGATAGATAAGTGTATTTTAAAGCCAAATGAACACAGTAAAATAACATCAATGAAACGCAAAATAACATAAACTTTGATCAGCGATCATCATAAAACACTTAAATGAAACATTACATTAACCTAATAATAGTACTTAATACTTGAAAAACCGTCATTAAAAAAAAAACACTAACACTTGAAAAAAAACACTTAAATGATTTTTTTTTTCAGTTAACAAAATTTCCAGATTTCTCGCTATTCCTCTGTAATTATTTAGTGGCCATATACTTAAACAGAATTTTTGTCTGACTTTACTTCAAACTGTCTAAATACTTTACCCCCCCCCCTTATGTGCAAATATATAGCCCAAATTATATATTTCCCATATATTCTGTCACTTGCCTTTGGCTTGTCTCGTGCTAAGCTAAAAAAAAAAACTAACGAAGAAACCGGTTTGTTCTCGAGTTTTACACAGTGTAACACGAGTGGCAACATAGCCTAATACACAAGTACCAAAATTCCTTCCCCCTACGGAGATTAAAAAAAAAATAAAACTCAAATAGAATTCTCAAATTTGGAAAGCCTCATTTTCATGGGGGTGGGGTGGGGGGGGGGGGGGGGTAAACGCCTAGAACCCTTAGGCAAATTCTGATTTCCACCTACATAATCGTGTAACTCTAAAGCCTGGGTCATGTGAACATATATTGGTTTCGGCATGATTAAAGTCCCCTTGTCCTGTATTTTATGGAATTTACCCGTCACTAATGTAGGATTTCTTCCTTAATTATTGTCCCCGGCTATGTCACAGGAATTGCAATCCGTAAACGTAAGTGAATTTGCCAGGCAAGCGCAAATTCAAGGAGATTGAACTAGTATCTGACTAATTTATTTCAGCTGGTTAAGGGTTTCTTTTTTGCCACTCTAGTACATGAGGCTGTATTGGCACAATGATGTTGATGTTTTAAATGTTTTTTTTTGTTTATTTTTATTTTTTGCAGGTAGAAATTATTGCCGCCGAAAGACCCGGTGATAAAAAAAAAAAAAAAAAAAACTGTGCGTCCATTATGTTGGAGAACGAGGAATAGATAACGGGGGTCTCTCAAAAGATTTCTTTCGGCTAGTAATGGAACAGCTTTTTAATCCTGATTTCGGTAAGCTTTTATAATGCGTAGATTATTCGAATAATATGCCCACATGTCATTGTTTGTCATTCTTTCTTCTTCCTTTAGCTTATAATGAAATCATATTAAATTCCACCTTGCGTATAAATTCGCACGTTTACAGATTATAATTACTTAACGCAGTTTTTCCAAACTATCAAACTTTGTTTAACTCAAAAGTCTCTAACTTTCTTGGCTACTCTATGGTTGTGTTAAAATGGAAAATATTGGGCATAGCTAGTGTTGTAAAGTAGCCATAAAACAGATACTTGTTGATTGATATTAGATACAATATGGTGCTTGTCAGGAAATATAGGGCAGAATTGATGTATTAGACTTATCTTAAGTCTTTTCTGCTGCTGCCCTTGTTTTTTATGGCTTTTTAGAATATCTAAGGAAAAAAAGAATATGCATTATTTAATTTAGTTACGGCACATTTCCAACAGCTCTCCCTCCTAGCCTACGTATGCCTCAAGCACCTACGCTGGGGTCGATTTTGGGAGTGGTTACACCATTTACGCAAGGGTCTAGGAAGAAGAAAAAAGCCTTGCCCCTGGAAAATGACCAATAACACCCTAAAAATCTACTTCTTTTGATTCCTTCCACCCTTAGACCTTTTGAAAGGATGCAGGCGGAACCCCCCCTACTCCTAAAGACAGTGACAAATAACAGCCTTAAAATATACTTTTTATCCTTTCTCCCCCACCCCTTGTGCTTAGCCTTTGTGTAATCATCTTTTCTCATTATTTGATCCCTGTTTATTTTGACTGATTAGTTTTAATTATTTTATTAGGGAAACACAAGTTTATTGAGGCTTTAAGTTTTAAATCCTTAAAATGAGAGCTGTGATAAGTAAAAAAGATATTATTTTTTTAATGAGTCTGCTTTTTATTTCTGTAACCATGATCTTGGTTCAATTTAAGCTCCATATAATTTGTTTATATGTTTTTTTGGATTTGTGCCCCCACCTAAATGTTACCCCTTGTCTCACTCTTTCTGTTTCCCAAATATAAGTTGTTGCCTGTATGATTTTCTTTACTGCTTTAGAATAACTTCAAAACTATTAAAACTAAACAAAAAATATCTGTGGAGAGTACTGAATTCACAACAAGTTTAAAATGAATAACAAAATGGGGTTTCACCTAGAATATCGGGAGCTAGTGACCTGCATTGACTGATATTCCTTTTCCTTTTTAGATTAATTGTTTTTCTCCTGCGTAATTGACTTGTGTAATTGCAAGAAACGGGATTATTACACGATTATTCTAAAACTGTTTCTTATTTAAGAAATCCAATTTTAATTCACTCAGTTACCATAGTTGCCAGGTGGTATCAGGCACCTGGCATCACTGTCAGTTACAGTTGAGCTTCGGTACAACTGAAAAGTAGTTTTTAAATGAATGATTATTTGATTAGTTGGCTGTATTCCTGCTAGATACCATGATTTTAAACTAATTTAAATGTAAGCCTTAGGGTATACTTCTACTTGCTAAATAAAGTCCGTTCATCGGCAAGAGCTCGGAAACTTATGGTTTATTTAAAGGATATTTTTAGAAATTATACTCTGTTAACTTGTTCCTTTCCCATAATAGGTAGCGGGTGTTAGAACAACTTAGTACAATCTTAAGGACTGATCAAAAGTTAATATCAGTCGATTTATGTCGTCTTTGTTGTTTTCACCATGATCCAGACAAGGGAAAAAAAGAAAAAAAAGAGATAAGGTTGTTCGGACCATGGTATGGGTGATAGAATGGTTTGGCCGTCCTCAGCAAAACAAGTGAAAAAAAAAAAAAAAAAAAACTCACATTAAAGTTCAATCGTTAAAACTAAAAAAAATTCAAAACAGCCATAGCATCATTCAACCCTAGCAAAGTTCAACCATCGAAATTTAGAAAAACGCCTACAACAACGCAAAGATGACATAACTAAAGCTTTAAATTCTAATAGTACAAATATTTCTTTTGATTCTACTTTAAGCAGTCATATCTATGATAATCCTAGCTATGAAATGCTTTTTGAAGAAACTTCCCTTATTAGCAATGATCTAGGCATAAAACAGGTTGTTCGAGAAGCAATTGAAATTAGAATAAAAATATTTAGTAATACTGCTTTAAATAGGGATTTGGGGGAATATTCACTTAATGCCTTGTATATGAATTTAATTAGAAATGATTTAACTAATTATATTAAAAAACAGTAAACAATCGCGCTCAACCTGTTACGGATAGACCTTCTAATCTGGCTGTCAAAAAGGCAAGATTAGCTTTAAGAGCTTGTATGTAAATGTTTCTTATCCCATTTGAACGAACTGTCTTTTTCACTTCGCTTGATTTACCAGTCCTGGTTGAACTTCCTTGAAGTAATGACGCTAGGCTGTTTTGAAATTTTGTTTTTATTTTTAACGATTTTTCTTCATTTGTTTTGCTGAGGACGGCCTTTTGATGTAGGGTTGAAACATTTACCTAAAGTTACGTTCCACTGTCTTATATAAAAAATTTCCCTATTGTTCTACTTGTTGTTTATTTTTTCTGTAGTATTTCCATTTCAACTCTGTAATGATAAATAATCGGTAGTATTTTTGCAGAAATAGTAATAACCATTGATTTTGTATTAACTAAATATATTTTAAGGCACAAATATGTCACCGCGTTTTCTATGGTTCTAAACCGATTACAAATTTCAAAATTTTTATCAAATAGCACATTGAATCTTGAGTTATTTTTCCCCTGCTACTTCAGTTAGAAGGGGTGGTTGTAGAAGCATTGGAGGAGCTGCTTCAACTAGAAACTGAAAGTTCTCGTAAAGTCAACAACCAAAAGCAATAGAAAAGCAGAAACCCTCCTACAGTGATGATCCGGCAAACCTCCATTGTGCTGGATCAAAGGTTTGAAGTGGTCACTTCCCTCGGAATGATTGACAGGTTTTGATCTACAGAGAAGACAGGACCCAAACAGCCCCCAGGTTTTTTAAGTACTCTTGCTTTGCAGTTTGCAGCTGCTCGTGCGCTTTAATAGTGCCTAAGCATAAGCTGTCTCTGTCTATAACTTAAAAACTTGAAACAATCCATTCTATTAAAAAGTTCAGATAGATAATCGGATTTTTGTAAAACGAAATTAAAGCGAAAGGCATTTGAGACAGGTCTACTATAAATTTCTCATAAATTACCTTTACTTACATTAGCTAAAGCGTCGTCCAATAAGTGATCCCTTCGCACTTGAAATGCGCAATTGGGATCGTTTGCTTTGCTGTTTCTCCATTGCTCAATAGAATTATTCCGCTGTTCTAACTTCATTCGTCTTTGACTATCAAACTTGAGTCCCTGAACTTTCGCGGCATTAGTTAAAATAAAACCATGTTGTAGCAAACTGAATTTTTCATAAGAAGGTGGATTGCGAACTGACAAAAAGTTCGAAAGTTCTTGATCCATTTTTACTGTTTTACTTAAAAGCTCAATATGAAATTCTGAGAATGGGATTTTCCCCTTTCTGCTTACATTTACTGATATGCCAAGCTCTTTACCAAGGTCATCTGGAGAAAGAATTTATGAAAAAAAGCGTGTCGAGACTTAAGCTAGGCCAGAGTTTGTTTCTGACAAAAAACAAGCATTAAACAAAGCGCTCTAGATCACTCTAGTGACAAACAAAATTTGTTTAGTATAATTTCAAATATTTTATTTATTAATCCACATAACGGTAAGCTAAAAAGCTTGTCGTACATATGATTTCTGTTTTTTAGATGTAGCATACAGGAATTCCCCAGATTTTCCCAGGGAGGAAGTTGGGAAGGAAGTTTCAAAATAACGGATAAAATCCATCAGTTTTTATTGATTGTCTATCAGATTGTAAATCTAAAACCTGATAATTTTTGAAAGAGTCCACAGATATTCGCAATAAAGATGTGAATCTTTCTCTAGGCAAACAGCGATTAGAACTGGAAGAGAAGACCGGCTTTATGGGTAATATCAAATCCTTTCAAAGAACCTTATATACAAATTTTGGTAGCATGCAGCTTTATAACGGTTGCACAATTCTTTTCATATTCAGGAGGTTCGTTGTCCAGGGATGTCAGTGAAAATCCAGGAAAATAGCTTAAACTAAATATTTAAATGAAATCGTTGGTATCACAAGTATTGTCTTAATCGCATTTGAATTAAACAACACTATTTGGCTTTATCATTAATCCTCTTTTAAATAAAATTAAATAAATAAAAGTAGAGATCAATGTATATCTCGTCTGCTATTGGTTGTGTATTGTTTCCAACATGGAGAGAAAATAAGTACAAATCATGGTGCATTTCTTTTGTTCATGATCCTGTATCAGTCACCAAATGTTTCTCAGGAAGCTGGACTGCCAACATTTCGGGGACAGAACTTCGACCGGAGAGCCTCCTATAACGTCCAGGCGTGCACGTGGAAGCCAAAGAGGCTTTCAAGTCTATTAGTCAAAATAAGTCTACATAATGAAACGTCATCACAGATAATGAGGGCATAGCCACGAGGAAAAAAACTGACGATTTTATTGTTTTTCATTCAAAATTCTAAACAGCATCTAAATTTTAGTCACCAGAGTATCTGCCAAATGAGTTTGGTGGATCTCAGCCAAAGTTAGTTAAAGTTAACAGTTATTATCTTAAGAACACCTACACAGAACTAAATTCATAGTTGTGTCTTTTTGCAACTAGCTCCTTATCAGATCCATATGGATGGAAGTGTTTGCTTGATTTGAACTTTGTGGGGCGACAGATTCATTCTAGCTATCCATACAAAGGGCTTATCAGATCTCAAATAAATTGGACAAGAACTAGCATCTAAGAATGTCATTACGCCTTTTGATGGCGCAATCCTAGTCCAAAAACCATTGTGGCTTGTATTGCTGCAAAATCATGGCCCATGAGTTTAGCCACAAATAACCTTAAATGTAGCTACCTTATTCTGCCCTTTAAACCACCTCTTCAAATTACCGGCATTGGAGATGAGAGGTCTCAGGCCTACTATTGCTACACAACCATTCAGATTAAAAACTTTTGCATGATTCCGATTAGAACAAGGTGTAAAGTGCTTATGTTTGTGTTAAAAGATTGAAGGGGGTTTTGGAGGGGATTTTGGGCCACTTTGGTTGACTAATCACACCGATTGAAAATCCTGTGTGATTCCGGGTCAAATAAGGCGCAGAATGTCTACCTTTCTGCGAAAAAGTTGATAGAGACAAGGGGTTATGGGAGGGCAGACCCCCATTAGTGCTTCTAGCCTGTTTTCAAACCAAATCAGGACTTTCACGCCAAATTCCCTCAAATGAAGAAGTGGCTTAGGGAAAGAGCAATGCTTTCCAACTGAGGAGACCCTCAAAGAAATCATCAAAGGTCACTTCAAATCATTTGCTGTAGCATTTTATGATGATAGTGCTACAAAAAATTTTTCACCAATATGACATATACCTCAATCAGGATGACTATGCGGAGAAGTAACGTTGACTGTGTAGTATTTTTGGTAATAAAATACTTTTCGTATTTTGTTAGAATTACCTGTTGTTCAGAACGTCCAGCAGCTCTGATTGAAGCTCTGATTGCCGGCAGCTAAGGCAATTTCTGATTGGCCAATTCACGGTTTTGGATTTTATATGTCTCCGAGGTTGAGCCATTGCTTGGTTATTTAATTGTTGTGCATTAAATTGAAAAATTCAACAATAAAAGATTACAACCTTTGGGATATAAGTGAACCTCCTGAACTAGTATTTTTATCACTGATAAGAGTTTCAGTTTATCCAGGGAACCTCCTTCTGAAATTGTATGGAAGATTTACCTTAAACAAATAAGTAGAACAACAGGGAAATTTTTAGACAAGACAGTGGAACGCAACTTTAAATGAATATTTCGACCCTATATCCAAGGGCCGTCCTCAGCAAAACAGACGAAGAGAATAAAAACACTATAAAAAAAACTTAAATTAAAATTCAATCATTAAAACTGTTTAAAAAAAATTTAAAACAGCCCTAATATCATTACTTCAAGGAAGTTCAACCAGGACTGGTACTCCAAACGAAATGGACAGAGAACAATTCATTCAGATGGAATTAAAATATTTACAGACAAGCTTTTAAAGCTTGTCTCGCCTTCTTGGCAGCCAGCCTAGAAGGTCTATTCGTAATAGGTTGAGTGGAGTTATTTACTGGTTTTCTAATATAATTAGTCAAATCATTTTTAATTAAATTTGTGTATAGGGCATTGAGCGAATATTCCCCCAAATCTCTATTTAAAGAAATATTACTATTTATTTTGATTTTAATTTCAATTGCCTCTCGAACAACCTGTTTTATGCCTAAATCATTGCTAATAAGGCAAGTTTCTTCAAAAAGCATTTTATGACTAGGGTTATCATATATGTGACTGCTTAAAGCAGAATCAAAGGAAATATTTGTATTATTAGAATTTAAAGCTTTAGTTATGTCATCTTTGTGTTGTTGCAGGCGTTTTTTCTAAATTTTGATGGGTTCTACCAACATAAAAATGGCCACAGTCACATGGTATTGATAAACCCCTCTCTGGCGAGTAACTGCGGTTATATCTTTACCAGAATTTAAGAAATTCATGATTTTAAAATTATTTGTAAATACGACATAAAAATTATTTTGTGTGCAAACTTTTTTTAAACTTGTAGTGACTTTTGGAATACATGGAAGGTAAATTATATTTGAGGGCTTGACGGGAACTTCACATTGCAAAAGACCCTTAATTTTACGGGAGTGTCTTGCCAATCTTCGGCTAATTGTATTGTTAATAAAGACAATAGGATGACCGTTTCCAAAAAGTATGTCTCTAATAAAATTTTGGCAATTGCCTCGCAATTGCCCTTTTGAAGTTTCTACGACGACCCCTTCCATATGGAGTGCCCTACTCTAAAGGAAAACAAATATTACATTGTGCCAACATCGTTCTTATATGCCCTCAGGGCATAACTTAAAACCCTTGACCCGAGGTTTGTGGGGGAGTGTCCTCCTCAAAAACATATTTTCTAACTGGAAATCAACTACGCTGAACAAAATGACTATCTCAAAACTTTGATTGGATGTGTTTGGGGGAATAATGGTTGTGGAGGGGGACTAGTTGCCCTCCAATCACTTTCGACTATTAAAAAGGGCACTAGCCACTCCAATTTCCAATCGAATTAGCCCTTTTCGAAGTTACTACGACAACTCCTTCGATACGAAGTCCCCGGGTATGGAGGAAAAAAAAACATATTGTGCCTACATCGTTCTTTACTTAGGCAGCGCTAGCGTGCTGGCTATGATTTTTTTTTCTCCAGAGGCACTTCATGAGGAAGAAGTCGTCGTAGAAACTTCAAATGGGGCTCATTCGAATGGAAATCGTGAGTTCTAGTGCCCTTTTAAGGGTCAAAAGTGATTGGAGGGCAAACTACCCCCCCCCTGCCCACGCCTATCATTCCCCTAAACACATCCAATAAAAATTTTGAGATTGCCATTTTGTTCAGCATAGTTGATTTCAAGACAGAAAAGGTTTTTGAGAAGGACAGTCCCCCACAACCCTCTGGGCAAGGGTTTTAAGTTATGCCCGGGGGCCATATAAAAACGATGTTGGCACAATGTATTATTTATTATTTTTTCCCTTTAGAGCAGGGCACTTCATATTGAAGAAGTTGTCGTAGATACTTTGAAAAAGGCTTATTCAATTGGAAATTGGAGTTGCTCGTGCCCTTTTTAATAGTCGAAAGTGGTTAAAAGACAACTAACACTCCTTTCACGCCCACTATATCCCAAAACACATCCAATCAAAATTTTGAAATAGCCATTTTGTTCAGCGTAGTTGATTTCAAGATAGAAAGTATGTTTTTGAGGAGGACACTCCCCCACAGCATTCAGGGCAAGGGTTTTAAGTTATGCCCTGGGGGCATATAAGGTTTTTATAGAAGGTGTTGTCGTAGAAACTTAAAAAAAGGCTCATTCGATTGGAAATTTAAAGAGCTAGTGCCATTTTAATAGTCGGAAGTGGTTGGAGGGCAACTAACCCCCCTCTTACGCCCACCTTTTTCCCAAACATATCCAATCAAAATTTTTATATAGCCATTTTTTTCTGAGAGGATTAAGTCTTTGAGGATGACAACCCCACCATAGCCCTCAGGGCAAGGGTTGTAAGTTATGCCCTGGGGGAAGACAAGGTTATTTATAGACAGTGTTGTCGTAGAAACTTCAGAAAGGGCTCATTCTATTGGAAATTTAAATGGCTAGTTCCTTTTTTACTAGTCGAAAGTGATTTAAAGGCAACTGACACCTCTTCCACGCCCACCAAATCCAATCGCCAAACAAATCCAATCAAAATTTTGATATAACCATTTTGTTTAACGTAGTTGAAAGTTCTGGAAATTATATGTTTGAGCTGGACATTCCCCCCACAGTCTTCAGTAGCAAGGCTTGTAAGTTATGCCCTGGGGGTATATATGGTTCTTATGGAAGAAATGCTCGTATAAACTTCAAAGAGGGCTCATTTGATTGGATATTGAACGTTCTAGTTCACTTTTTAAGCATCAATAGATATTGGAGGGTAGCCAACCTCTTCCCCTCCCCAACCTCTTTTTCACAAATGCATCCAATTAAATTTTAAAGATAGCTATTTTGTTAAAAATAGTTCAAAGATCATAGAGCAAAAATTCCGGCGTCGACACAACCCCCCAGGGCCCGGGGGCAGGCGTTGTAAGTTATGCCCTGGGGGCATATATGGGTTTTATGGAAGGGATGCTTGTTTTAACTTCAAAGAGCGCTTATTTAATTGTAATTTGAAAGTTCTAGTTCACTTTTTAAGAGTCAAAAGAGATTGAAGGACACCTAGCCAGCCCCCCCCCCCTCCACGCCCTTTTTTCCTCAAACCCATCCGATAAGAACTTTGAGATAGCTTTTTTTAAAAATAGTTCAAAGACCATGTAACGAAGACTCCGAGGTTGACACAGCCCCCCAGACCCCGAGGGCAGGTGGTGTAAGCTCTGCCTTGGGGGAATATATGGTCCTTATTGAAGAAATGCTCGTATAAACTAGAGATATCGCTAGTTTATTTATTAGAGTCAAAAGAGATTGGAGGGCAACTAGCCCTCCCCCCACGCCCGCTTTACTGAAAACTATATGCGTCTTGAACAGTCTTGGAAAGTATAAACAACATCAAACTGAATATCTAATGTATAATGATATTAAGTTTTGAAAGATCCATCAGTTCAAGAATTTATTTCACTGTAATTGTATTTTTATTTTCAATGCTGTAAGAACTGGAAAAGAAAATATTTGTAATATAATTCGTTTTCAGTTAAGCGCCAATGACGCAGTAGGCTTTTGGTTTGTATTTACAGTTAGGAAAGGAGGCAGTATCCAAACACTTGTTTGTAGTGAAACTATATTTGTCTTTAACAACTTTAAAAGAGCTAATAAATTAAATTGAATATTAGATGTATAATGATATCAATTGCTGAAAGCTCATCAGTTCAAAATGTTACTATAGTTTTAATGTTTATTTTCAATATTAAGTACAAAAGAAAACATCTGTCTTAAAATTGGTTTTCAGTGAAGCGCCAATGATGCGGTAGGTCTTAGGCTTTTACAGTAAGGGAAGGTCTTACCCAAACTCTTGTTTGTAATGATTTTTGTTTGTTTCAAGCTTGATTTGCATATTTAATTTAAGTTTCATTCGTTTTAAGCTTTATTTATTAATTTACATTAATATCTATTGTATGTTTGTTTGCATTGATTGTTTATTTAATTTCTGTTTGTTTTGAGTTTCATTTATACTTCAACAGGAAATTTTTTTTTTTTCGTTTTAAGCTTGATTTTCATATACAATCTAAGAATTATTCGCTTTAAGATCTATTTATTCACTTATATTATTACTTGTTGCATGTTTTTGATATGATTGCTTATTTAATTTCTGTTCGTTTTCGGTTTCATTTATTGTTTAATAGTAATTTTTGGTCGTTTTTGAGTTTGAATTTTAAAAGATGTTTGTATCTGCTGACCTTATGTTTAAAAATGGCCTTTACTTTTCTTTGAAAAACTAATTTTTCGGAGTTTTTTTTAATTAATTTAACAAAAATAGCCAGAAACTTGAAATTTAACAGAAACAATGCTGTCTATAAACAAATTTTTTTGACATTGCTGTGCTTCAGCATGAGTTTCAAAAATGAACAAAACCTATTAAAAAACTGAGAAACATGTTAGAAAAAGTGGAAAGTACTGAAATAAGAGATTACCTGTATGCAAAATGTGTTAATTATATATTTTATATATATTACAAAGAAAGAATTTTTTTCTTAAAATGTTTCCTTCTCTACAAGTCCATCTCTAAGCTTATGATTTTTTTTTTTTTAAAGAATATCCATTGGTCACCTTCCCCTAAAAACTGTTGCTTCATAATTTGAAGTGTTCTTCAACGTAGGAGTAGACAATTCCTTCAAGACAGCTGTGCTATAAAGGAACAACAACAACTATGTGGTATCGAAACAATTAATTGAAATAATCAAAGAGAGCATGAGGTCAGAGAACATAGCAGTAGGTCAGATGAGATTAAGCCTATATCAAAAATTCAATTTGCACTCTGTTAAAAAGATAATTAACCAATTAATGGACAACTTGGTCCAATAGTAAACAAAATTCTTAAGAAAAGGATTTTTGATAACAATTCATGAATCTAAAGAATTGGCGTTTAATGCAGATTCCACATATATAAAAGTCATTAAATTTAATTTTACCCATAATAAAATATGAATCTGCGAAAATTTGATTGATTTTAAAAAAGAGGAAATAATCTCTAAAAAAGGAAGTAATCAAAATGAAAATCCTACCATCTGCTTCACAATATTAGATCACTCTGTTTTAGAGGCTTTCCCTCTACAACAGTTTGGAATTTTGTATTTTTGCACAAAGAAAGATCACGTGTATGTTTTTTCTCCAGTGTCATTGTATTAAATAAATGGTCTTTTTTTCTTCAGCAGTGACTTCACTAAAAAATCATAGCTGCAGCAGTAGAGGCAGCCTAGTAAAGAAAGGCCCTTATGCCATAGTAACTGATAATTTAAGAACCTAAAAAAAACAGCTGCCAAGTCTGGAACATCATTAGTTTGAAGCTGATTCAACAATGCTAGCAATTATTTTAATTAGTCTTAATACAAGTATTTTAGCAAAAACTTATTATAGTATTTTTGGGGTAAAACAGCATAAATACCCACAAAATGGTATGGAATTGAAATTGAAGCTGCACAATTAGAATCACCATAGCCAAAAACGATATCTCGGAGAATTTTAATCCCATCTTATTTTTCACATAGGAAGTAGTGACGTCCTTCTGTTTTTTTTTTTTTTTTTTTTTTGTGTGTGTGTTTAAAGAAGGGTTCATATAATAAATGAGTTACATCTTGAGTGTTTGCAAAAGAAGGAGAAGAAGTTTGCTTTTTAATCAAATCTGATATTTTAAATTTTATTATTATTATATAATGGATAGGTCTAAGGCTGATTTGCTACATATTTTCTAACTAGATGTAAAACCTGGTTTTATCAACGCTGTGTCTAACTGCATTTTGAATTAAATCCAATTCTTTTGAGTATGACACAAACTAAACCCTAGTTGCACTGTTGGTCTTAATTTAAAAAAGAGATCAGAATTGAACCGTGATCGACAGTCATGGAGTTGTGAACTACTTGGAAATAGTTGTAGCAGCAGTAGTAGCAGTATGCGCATAGCTCCTTTGGTATCTTTAACAACCCCTTAAACAAATGCTAAAAATTTCAGCTTAATACATACCATCAACCATTCCTGAAACTTTTTTGATGCGTTCGCTTAACAACCTGTGTTGGCATAGTATGTTCCGATTTACTTCAATACAGTTTCTATATATCCCAAATTTTGCCCTTACTATCCTTAGTTTTAATAGCTGTAATAGTAGTAGCTGTAGAACTATTTGTGGTAGCCTAAGCTTTATTGGCAGTAGTAGTAATAGAAGTAGCAATAATTGTAACAGTAGTAGTAGTATGAGTAGAAGCAGTAGTATTAGGGTGCAAATATTTTCTTTTGGTTAGTTCAACATCCCTCACAACAAGCCCTATTAGTTTCAGCTTCACACACTAAACTGTTCCTAAGATATTGTCACCTCTCTCATTGTTGTTAATAGGCAATCTAAAAATATTGGTACAGTAAGGGTTAAACAGAAGATTTTTAACAATCGACAATGCCTCCTTTGATAACGCTTTCTGTCGAGAGGAGGCTAAATGATAGTCTGGGGAGAGGTTTGGTACATGAGCCATCCTCTTGTCTTGAAGTTTATGCCTAAGCTTCTAAATAAGATTTAATGTATAGTGTATCAATTATTGTCCCCAGAAATCCCATAGAGTGGAGTGGGGAGACTCAATTCTATTGCTAAAGTATATCTTCATAGCTCTTGTTTCCTCCAATATCATACTCAGTCCGCAAAGCCTATGAAAAAGGTTGAATTGGCATAAATACACAATTAAAAATTTTTAAAGTTGTGAACTTAGTTCTTTGGAATAGGAAATCGTAAGTTCTTTTAGATACGTTATGCTAAAAAGATCCACAATTCTCAAAAAGTCTTGCGTTTATGTCCTTCTTGTATGTTTACAAAATAAAATTTGTGTTTATGTGCAGAAAAAGGGAAAATTTGTTGGGATCATTAAATTTTGTTTTTAAGTAAAGTGCTGTATCTTATAATTTTGCTTTTTGACTTAGGGTCTATTGTATTTTTATTCTTTTATGCATTAGTAAGCCTAACTACTATTGTGTCTATTATATTTTTCTTCTTTCTAGGCTTCCTACTGCTGTTACATACTTTAATGTCCTCCTCCTAGCATACAGGTCAAAGGAGAAGCTAAAGGACAAACTTCTGAAAGCCATATTGTATGCTGATTGCTTTGGACTATACTGATCTCAGTGTTCTGTTCCTCCTTTGTCTGTATTAGCAGTGATTCATTTATTAAATTCTCATCCTTTTACTCTTATGTTCAATTCTTACGTTCTAGTCAGGGCGCCAGATTCTGTATCGTGCACCCACCCATGCCGGAAGGTACAAAAATGCTGAGGACGGATCCTAAGTTAGTCGACCATGCTGAAAACAAATATTGTAGGGCGCATGTTCGCCGTTGGAGCGTTTCTGAGATATAGGCCAAAAACGCCAAATTTAGCCTATAAGTAAGTGTTATTCAGGATTTTTTTTTCGCGAGTTCTTGGGTTGAGGAATCCGGCGTAATGTTATATCAATCAAAAGAGGAGATCTAGATCTACAAGAATATTATTTTTAAATTGAAAAAAAAGACACAATTTTTTTCTCTATTTACTGCAGTTTGAAAATAAGTGCTGTAAAATTCGACTAATAGCTCAAAGAAAGGCTAAATACTCAAAATTTCTTCAAGGTAACAAACTTTTTTCATATTAGAAAATAAAGTTCATTCAATTCCGTACAATTTGAGCGACAAAATATATAAATTATTATTATTTTTAAAAGGTCTGCGAAATTTTTTTTGTAGTGTCAAAGAAATGATCACTAGCCGTGTCGTGAAAATGGACATAGTTTATTTTTTCTTCAAAGGGTAGGATTACTTCAAACTTTCTAACTGTTTAAAAAAAATTACTTTTACTTAAAAATAAAAATTGGTTTAAAAAAAAATGCTGACTAAAAAAAAAGTGTTTTTTCAGAATGGACGAATATGTTTTCTGGTGTACTGTGTTGTCTGCAATTACCTTTTTGGGACCTGATTTGCCACTGATATGACTGAGCTATTTACTACATGGAAGAATTCTGCTTCACAGATGGATTCAGTCGGCGAACTGGAGTTGTCTTACTCAGCCTGCCCGTAAAATTGGGTAATAGTAACTGATTAGGAACCTGTTGTTATTAAAAGTAAAAGGTATCAAATAAAACTTCCAAAAATATTCCTCATTTTCTTCTTCCGAGAATTCAGATGGGGCAAGGTGAGACTCCCTGTATGCCCTCCTCCTTCCACAACAGGATCATAAGCTGCAGCATCCTATCATTTTTGAGCAGCTACAGTCTTTCCTACATCTTCTGCTTTTGCATCTGCAGTAAGCTTCCAGGCTTGATGCTTCTTTACAGCTTGACCCGACAGCATCTACTCCCTCTTCAGCCATCTTCCATCCATGCAGGAGTGAATCTGGAACGCTTGGCTGATGCCGGCACTAACGACAAGATTATCCATGTAGTGAATACGGCTCTTCGTATGGATGGCTCGAAGGTTTCGTCAGAAGGTGGCAGTCTTCTCACATCTTGTTTCTGGCACCAAATGTAAGCCCTTACACTGGCCAATGAATTCAATCTCGCCTGTTTACCGTACATTTCAATGACCAGGGATTTTGATAGGTCGGAAACTTCTCTTAACGCGTCGACTGAAAGCTTCCCTTCTGCATCCTTGATCCGCTCCGTCACAGACACCATTTTTGAGGCAAAATTTGGAGGCGCCGCGATGTTTAAGAAAGAAGTTTTCCCGACGCCGAAGAAAAAGTTCGTTGTGTCACACCCTGACAGACCGTGCACGAACGGTAATATAATCTGCTTCTTTTTGGACAAGTGGACTCCATCCGTCAGCTCTTGTACTGGGATAATGTAAGTCGTGAACTTCAAGAAAAGTTTGCTCAGTCTCAGCTTGAAGCTCTTCAAAAAAATGAACGCAGGCTACTGCCACGTCTGTGTCGTTGGCATACACAACGATGCTGTACTTGGCATGGCTAGTGAACGGCTGGTGTACTTGGCATGTGTCATAAGGCGTTGGTCAGCCTCTTCGTGGCTGGAGGACAAGCATTCCTCGTAGTCACAGTGTTCTGGTAAATTTGGACTGCAGCCGCGCTTGACCAGAGACACTTTGAATCTCTCTTTGAACCCACCTGAGACAAAAAGGCTGAGTGTGTTCGGAAGCTGATCACCCGTCTGCTCCCAGGTTCCATACAAAATTTTGAGGAGCCGGCTTTTTGGCGCTTTGCTTACAAGTACGGCATCCCATTCTTCAAGAAAATAGCTCGAATCACTACTGCTGCCATCTTCATTGGACCACATTCGCACAAACTTCTCTTCAGTGGTTTGCTGAACGCTGTTCATAGCAACGATTAAACTCTCGGCAGAAATTTTCTCGTGAAGAAAAAAGATGTCAGAATGTCCCGGCTGCGAAATGACGCTCAGAAAAATTCCGTTATGCTGTAAAAGTCTTCTCTTCAAGCGGGTTGACTGATAGTTTCTTCTGATTTTTGGGACTGTTCTAGACTAGATTGAAACAAATGATATGCGCAGTTGACAGAGTGTCACCGTCTTTCCTTTCAGTAAACCTTGTTCGTATTCCTTAATAAGTTCCAAAAAGCACTTCTCGTGCGTCCGTTTCACCGGCTGGGCACTTGCCTTTTTCATAAACTGTAGTAAGCACACGTTGTGGTACTGAACATCAATTGCTACCATGTCAATGGTACAACCGAGGCCATTGTCCAAACGGAAGAACACATCCGGGAACTCTTCTCTGAGCTGCGCAGCGGCTTTATAAATGTTGTCTGCCCTAGCATTTTTAGCAACTTTTATCAGCGGTACTTTCTGTCCGCTAACTATCTTCTGTGTTTTCCGAAAAATGACTCATTTCTGTCGGTATTCAAATTCTGGTGCAAAAAGGCGCCTTGAGGATATGCTTGTATTGGGTTCGTTCACTGGCTGATTGGGTACAAGTCAGTACAAATCCTTCCGACATGATGGATGCCATTTAGGATTGTTTTGCAAAAAAAAATTATCAAACTCTTCTAATTCAGTTGCAAGGTCGGCAGAGTGATCACTGCGAAGCCATGATGCACATTTTTTGAGGATTGCAACATTTTTCCCCCTGCAGAGGGAATCTTCTGTCACATCCCGGCAAATCACACACTTGCTGTAGTTGACTGATAATCTTGATTTTTTACTTGGTGTCAGCTCAAATGGTAGCCGCAGCATATTTTGTGGGACATTCTCTCACGATTTTGCAGAGTCTGTAAAATAAAAGCTAAAGTACGTAAACCATGAATTAATGGACCATCCAAAACTGATACGTCAGCTATATTTTACTAGAGCTGTATTCTTGCACTTGTTTGCATGGGTCCTCTCCAGGCTCAAGCTGGAAAAAGAATTGAAGATGCATCCTTAAATATCTGATTGTATGATTTGTTCCCACAAAATTGAGTTGAGATAAAAATGAGCCTGAAGAGGACTCTAGCCAAGAAGGGACGGGAAGAGCTCAAATAAAATGTAGCTGACGTATCTGTTTTGCATTGTCAAACATGATTGTGAACAATCTAATAATCACCGTCTGTCACATTGACCAATTTTCATGGTTATCTTAGGTAAAGTTATCTTTATCACCACTGAGTTTGTGCATCATCACTGACCTTGACTAAATGTCCTAAATGACTTGACTAAATTGAGGTGTAGAGTAGTGTGGGCGAACTTTCTGAATCTTCGTGATTTATTTGCCTAAATAACACTAATTAGTTGGTGTTTACCTTTACTTTGACAGTATTACATCCTCACTTCAGGTTCAATGACTTTCAATCTTTCCAGGAACGATTCATGCTACCTGCTGTCACCTGATGAAAATAAAACTTCCCGCTAGGTAGCAGGCTACTAAACAAAATGCCTATTTTCGGGTACACTCGCTAAAAAGTTGCAGACCCCTCAGACATAATAATTTAAATTTTTTCTTAGCTCAATGTGTTTGGAATTAAACGGGCTTTCTTTTTTAATATAAAAAATTACTTTATCTTGAAAAAATTTCGAGTTTTTAGCTTTTCTGTTAGAAATTTGTTGACAAAATCTGAATTTTTTAACTGGAGAAAAAGTGTACTTTTTTTTGCAAACAAAAATCATATTCGTGTGGCCTCAAGTCACTTCTTTCGATTGATGTAAGAGTACGCTGGATTTGACGAATCTTATCTGTAAAAAAAATTAAATCGTCAAACCCCATTATAGGCCAAATTTGGTGTTTTTGGCCTATATCTCAGAAACTTCCCAACGGCGAACATGCGCCCTATGATATTTGTTTTCAGCATGGTCGACTACCCTGGGATCCACCCTTAACATTTTTGTATCTTCCAGCATGGGTACTAATCGAAATAAGCGAGATACAGAATCCGGCGTTCTGACTCTTCTGATTAAGTTCTTACCCCCTTTCAATTTTTTTGCCAAGATGTCTCATTTCATAGGCAGCGCAATAGTGCTGCCTAAGTAAAGAAAAATGCTGGCACAATTTTTTTTTCTTCTTTTTTTTTCTTTTAGACCAGGGCACTTCGTATCGGAGGAGTTGTCGTACAAACTTCAAAAAGAGCTCATTTGATTGGAAATTGGAAGGGCTTGTACCCTTTTTAATAGCCGACAGTGATTGGAAGGTAACTAACATCCTATCCATGCCCACCATTTCCCCAAACACATCTAATCAAAATTTTCAGATAGGCGTTTTGTTCAACTTAGTTAAAAGAACCGAAAATTATCTTTTTGAGGATGACAAACCCCCCCCCCCCCCAGAGTCCTCAGGGCAAGGTTTGTAAGCTATACCCTAGGGGCATATAAGGCTCTTATAGAAAGAGTTATCGTAGAAATTTCAAAAATGGCTCATTCGATTGGAAATTGAAAGAGCTAATGCCCTTTTTAATAGTTGATAAGTAATTGAATGGCAAGTAACTCCCCTTTCACGCGCAATATATCCCCAAACACATCGAATCAAATTTTTGAGATAATGATTTTGTTCAACGTAGTTGACAGTTGTGGAAATTAGGTCTTTGAGGATGACAACCCCCAACAGCCCCCAGGGCAAGGGTTGGAAGTTATGCCCTGGGGTATATAAGGTTTTTTTAGAAAACGTTGTCTTAGAAACTTCGAAAAGGGTTCATTCGAACAGAAATGTAAAGGACTAGTGCCCTTTTTAACAGTCGAAAGTGATTGGAGGGTAACTAACCCCCCCCCCCCTCACGCCCACCATTTCCCCAAATACATCCAATCAAAATTGTGAGATAGCCATTTTATTCAACGTAGTTGAAAGTTCCGGAAATTATGTAAATAATTTCTTAGACCACACTGCTTTTCCATTTACAAAAAATTTAAACAAGAAAAACGGGTTTTAATTTTTATAAAGCAGTGAATACAAATAAAAACACTTAATTAAACAAAAATACTCCGAATATTTCGGCCCCACGTCCGGGAGCCTTTCTCAACGGACAAAAAAATGAAACAAAAAATGTTCTTTTTAACAACCTTAACTTACATCAACATAAAAAAATACTAAACAAACAGAAGAAAAGATATAAATAAATAGGAAAACAAAACTCACATATTAAATAAACACTTCCATTCACTGGCGTATAAACCAAATCGAATGTTTATATTGATTGAAACACGCCTTCTCAAAACACTTTCGATCAAAATTTTGATGCAGCCATTTTTTGAACGTAGTTGAAGGGTCCAGAAATTATGTCTTTGAGTATGACACCCCTCCCCCCCCCCAAAGCCTTCAGTGCTGAGGTTGAAAGTTATGCCCTGTGGGCATATAAGGCTTTTATAGAAAGCGTTGTCATAGAAACTTAAAAGGGTTCATTCAATCAGATATTGAAAAGGCTAGAGCCATTTTTAATATTTGAATGTGATTGGAGGGTAACCCCCCCCCCCACGCTAATCATTTCCCCAAACATTTCAGATCAACATTTTGATATGGTCATTTTGTTCAACGTAGTTGAAAGGTCTGGAAATTATGTCTTTAAGGATGACAACCCCCCCCATAGCCCTCAGGACAAGGATCGTAAGTTTTGCCCTTGGGGCTTGTAAAGTTTTTATAAAAGGTTTTGTCGTAGAAGCTTCAAAAAGGGTTAATTCGATTGAGAATTGAGAGGACTAGTGCCTTTCGTATTAGTTGAAAGTGATCATAGGGCAAATGCCCCCCCTCCTCCTCCACAACCATCATTTCCTCAAACACTTCTAATCAAAATTTTGAGATAGTCATTTGATTCAACGTATTTGAAAGGTCTGGAAATTATGTCTTTGAGGATAACAAATCCCCCCAGCCCTCAGGGCAAGGGTTGTAAGTTATACCCTGGAGGCATATGATTTTTTTATAGAAAGCGTGGTCATATAAACTTCGGAGGGGGCTCACTGGATTGGTAATCAGACGCTTTAGTGCTCTTTAAGAATCGACGCAATCGGAGGGCAGCTACCCCCCCCCCCCCCTCCACACACACACGTCGTTTTGTCCTGAAATACATGTAATAGAAATTTTGAGATAGCCATTCTGTTCAAAATGGTCTATATATCATATAACTAAGCTTTTGGGGTTGAAACAAGCCCCAGAGATTAGGGGCAAGGGTTATACGTTATACCCAGGAGGTATTTAAAGTTTTTTATGGAAATGATTTCTTTAATTTTAGAAGAGCCTGATTTGGTTGAAAATTGGAAGTTTTAGTTCCTTTTTAAGCGTCAAAAGTGGTGGAAGGTATTTCGCCCCCCCCCCTTCTACAACCCCTTTTTTCACCAAACGCATCTGATTGAAATTATGAGATATAATTTTTTTTTTCAAAAAAGTCCAAAGAACATATAATAATGTCTCAAGGGAACACAAAATCCCCCAGCACCCTGGGGATAGGTTTGTAAGTTATTTTATGAGGGCATATAAGGTTTTTATTGAATGGGGGGGTCGTATAAACATCAGATGGGGCTTATTTGGTTTGAAATTGGAATTTATAATGCCCTTTTTAAGAGTCAAAGTGATGAACCCCCCTCCACATTCAGCATTTGCCTTAACCCCTCCAATCAAAATTTGGAGATAACAATTCATCGTAGTTGAAGGTTTCAGAAATTATGTCTGTGAGGAAGACACCCCCCCCCGTACAGCTCCCAGGGAAAGGGTTGTAAGTTAAGGCTAGGGGCATATAAGGTTCTCATATTAAAGGGTCGTCGTTTATGCTTTGAAGGGGACTCATTGGATAGTTAATCATAAGTTCTAAGTGTCCTTTTTAAGATTCAAAATGATCAGAGTGCAGGTACTTCTCCCCCCCCCCTTACACACACAAACACGTCGTGTTTTCCTGAGATGTATCCAATAGATATTTTTAGACAGCCCTTTTATTCAAAATAGTCCAAATATCATATAAAAAGCTTTTTGAGGTTGATACAAACCACCAGAGCCTGAGGAAGAGGGTTGTAAATTATGCCCCTGAGTCATTTAAGTTTCTTAGGGAAGGGATGGTTGTATAAGCGTTAGAGGTGGCTCATTTGGTTAAAATTGGAAGTTTTAGTTCCCTTTTAAAACCTAAATGGGCTTAGTGTGTTTTGATTTATTTCATTATGGTTACAATATTGCCCAAAATTTTTGCCTTAATACCCTTAGGTTTATTAGTTGTAGTAGTAGTACCAGTAGATATAGTAGTTGTACAGTTAATAGTAGCAGTCATAGTAATAGTAGCAGTAGTCGTAGGAGTAGAAGCATTAGTATTATGATGCAAATATTGTCTTTTGGTTAGTTTAACATACCCCACAACAAGCGTTGTAAGTTTTAATTTCACACACGAAACTATTTCTAAGATATTTCTGATATGCCCTTTTGACAATTTGCATACGGATGGTAGGTGTTCATCCGTACAAAAGAATTATTCTCTGAAAATTTCACCTTCATACCTTCATATGTTGTGGATTTTCAGCTAGCCAGAAGACACTGTGTGTATTCATTTAATGCTGCTTCTACGGTTACTGTAACTAACGACACTAATGGCATTAAGTTGAAAAAAAAAATATAAATTTACTTTAAAATACACTACTGAAAAAGTATAAATGTTTTTACTTTTATAACTTTAATAAATCAAATAATATTAACATTTTGATTAGTAAATATCAGTATATGTATATTAAACTGACAATGCACATTAATTTGTATTTTTTCTGTAAAGTGCAAATTATATTCTGGCCTTGAGAAGGCATAGGGGTTTTGCACCCAACTAATGTTAATTTCTGCTCGTTTTGAGTTTGACTCGGCTAATTATTGTAATTTCTGTTCTTTTTGGGTTTCGTTTATTTATCAATGCTGATTTGTGGTAGTTTCACGCTTGGTAGATTATTTGATTTTAGTTTTGCTCATTTTTTAGTGGAGTTCTTTACTTTTCTTTGAAAACTTATTTTGTGGAAAAAGTTTTTTTAATTAATTTCTGTTCGTTTTATATTGACAAAGTCTTTTCAGGAAAAGAAAATAATACTTTAAATCTTTTCGTTTTTTAAGACTTTATAGTTTGGCCATCTATTTGTATGCTGGAGAAAAATTTTCAGCAATTTTTAACAGCATACACGTTTTTAAAAATTTGAACATAAATAGTACTGTTTAATTTAGTTTCATACCTCTTGTAGTTGACCTGAAATGGAAAACTTGATACTATTCGCAAAAAAAATCTATTTACTTTCTTTGATAGCACTTACGCTATTTTGATTTGCTTAAATTTTAAGAGCGGAAGTAGCCCCGAAAGTTTGAAAAAAATACCCTCAGTCGTTCTTGGGATACTGCTGAGATGCCTTTTTTGGAATTAGCAATATCACTGTGCATTTTGAGTTAATCTTAAGGCAACATTTTGTTTTTAAACATAATGGGCGAATGGGAGGGTGGGTGTGGGAGGGTGGAAGTAGAAGGGGGATTAGTTGCCCTCCAATCGCTTTCGACTATCAAAGAGGGCATCAGCCCTTTCTATTTTCAATCAAAAGAGCCCCTTTCGAAGTTTCCACGACAACTCATTCGATACGAAGTGCCCTGGTCTAACCAACAACAAAAACAAAAAATATCACTAATCACGTTCGACTATTAAAAATGGTACTAGCCCTTTGAATTTCAAATCGAATGAGCCCTTTTCAAGTTTCTACGACAAAGATTTTAATAAGAACCTTATATACCCCCAGGGCATAACTTATAACCCTTACCCTAAGGGTTGTGAGTCTGTGTCCTCCTCAAAAACATATTTTCTATCTGGAAATCAACTACGTTGAACAAAATAGCTATCTCAAAATTTTATTGGATGTGTTTGGAGGAATGATGGGCATGGGGGGTGGGCTAGTTGCCCTCCAATCACTTTCGACTATTAAAAAGGGCACTAGCGGTTTGAATGTCCAATCGAATGAGCTTTTTTTGAAGTTTCTACGACAACGCCTTCTATAAAAACCTTATATGCCCCCAGGGCATAACTTAAAACCCTTGCCCTGAGGGCTGTGGGGGAGCATCCTCCTAAAAAACATATTTTCTACATGAAAATCAACTACGCTGAATAAAATGGCTATCACAAAATTTTGATTGGATGTGTTTGGGGGAATGATGGAATTGGGGGAGGGGGGGGGACTAGTTGCTCTCCGATCACTTTGACTATTAAAAAAGACACTAGGCCTTTGCATTTCCAATCGAATGAGGCTTTTTTGGTGTTTCTAAGACAACACCTTCTATAAAAACCTTATATGCCCCCAGGGCATATCTTAAAACCCTTGCCCTGAGGGTTGTGGGGGAGTGTGCTCCTCAGAAACATATTTCCTATCTGGAAATCAACTACGCTGACCAAAATGGCTATCTTACAATTTTGATTGGATGTGTTTGGGGGAATAATGGGCGTCGGGCTAGTTGCCGTCCAATCACTTCTGACTATTGAAAAGGTTACTAGCCCTTTGAATTTCCAATTGAATGAGCCTGTTTTGAAGTTGTTACGACAACGCCTTCTATAAAAACCTTATATGTCCCCAGGGCATAACTTATAACTCTTGCCCTGCGTGTTGTGGGGGAGTGTCCCCCTCAAAAACTTATTTTCTATCCGGAAATCAACTAGCCTACGCTGAACAAAATGGATATCTCAAAAATTAGATTGGATTTTTTTGGGGGAATGATGGGCGTGGGGGGGGGGGGCTTCGTGCCCTCCAATCACTTTTGAATATTAAACAGGGCTCTAGCCCTTTGAATTTCCAATCGAATGAGCCTGTTTTGAAGTTTTACGACAACTCCTTCGATACGAAGTGCCTGTCGAAGAGAGAAGAGTGCCCTCAGGGCATAATTTAAAACCATTGCCCCGAGGGTTGTGGGGGAGTGGCCTCCTCAAAAATATATTTTCTATCTGGAACTAAACTACTCCGAAAAAAATGGCTATCTCAAAATTTTGATTGGATGTGTTTGGGGGAAGGATGGGCGTGGGGGGGCTAGTTGCCCTCCAATCACTTTCGACTATTAAAAAGGGCACTATCCACCCCAATTTCAAATCGAATAAGCCCTTTTCGAAGTTTTACAACAACTCCTTCGATGCGAAGTGCCTGTCGAAGAAAGAAAAAAAAAAACATTGTGGCCACATCGTTCGTTACTTAGGCAGCGCTAGAGCGCTGCCTATGATATTGTTTCATCATTTTTGCTGATGTTGTTATGACATCAAATTTCACCATTTAACTTAATTTAACTTAAATCTGCTGAAACCTAGATCTCGGAAGTTCATTATATTAATTTAATATTATAAAACAATTTCAATTAAATATACGAGAATATTCAAAGGAAAAGAAGACATTGAACTGAAATCTACCGAAACCTAGATCTCGGAAGGTCATTAAGTTATTTTTATTAATATTAAGCAATTTCAATCAAATAAACAAGAATATTCAAATTAAAAGACGGAAGGTCATTATTTATGTTTTCATTTTTATCAAACAATTCCGATCAAACAAATGAGAATATTCAAAGAAAAGAAGACATTTAACTGAAATCTACTGAAACCTAGATCTTGGAACCTCATTATGTTAAGAAGACATTTAACTGACATCTACTGAAACCTAGATCTCGGAAGGCCATTGTGTTAATTTCTTTTATTACTATTACACAATTTCAATAAAATAAACAAGTATATTCAAAGAAAAAGATAACATTTAACTGATATCTACCGAAACCTAGATCTCGGAACGTCATTATGTTATTTTTTTATTATTAAACAATTTCAATCAAATAAACGAGAATATGCAAAGAAAAATAAGACATTTAACTGAAATCTACTGAAGACTAGATCTCGGAAGGTCGTTATGTTATCTTTTTATTATTATTAAAAAATTCCAATCAAATAAACGAGAATATTCAAAGAAAAAGAAGACCTTTAACTGACTATCTACTGATATACTATTTTTGTTATTATCAAAAAAAATTTCCATCAAATAAACGAAAATATTCAAAGAAATAGAAGGCATTTAACTGAAATCTTTCTTTTCTTTGAATATTCTCATTTATAAGAGAAGCCATTTAACTTAAATCTACTGAAACCTAGATTAAGGAAGCTCATTATATTATTTTTATTATAATAAAACAATTCCAATTAATATACGAGAAAATAAAAAAAAGGAGGTATTGACCTTAAATTTACTGAAACCTAGATCTCGGAATGTCATTATCTATAATTTTTTATTATTAAACAATTTCAATCAGATAAACGAGAATATTCAAAGAAAAAGAAGACATTCAACTGAAATTTACTAAAACCTACCTAGATCTCGGAAGCCAATTATGTTATTTTATTATTATTAAACAATGTCAATTAAACAAATGAGAATATTCAAAGAAAAAGAAGAAATTTGCCTGAAATCTACTGAAACCTAGATCTCGGAAGGTCATTATGTTATTTATTATTATTATCATTATTATTAAACCATTACAATCAAATATACCAGAATATTCGAAGAAAAAGAAGATATATAACTGAAATCTACTAAAACCTAGATCTTGGGAGCTCATTATGTCATTTTTTATGATTTTTAAACATTTTCTATCAAACAAACGAGAATAAAAAAAAAAGACATTTAACTGAAATCTACTAGATCTCGGAAAGTTATTATGTTATTTATTAATTATTATGTAAGTTATTATTAAGTATTATGTTATTAAGAAACAGAAGATATTTATCTAAAATCTACTGAATCCTAGATCACGGAAAGTGATTATGCAATTTTTTATTGTTATTAAACAATTTCAATCAAATAAAGGAGAATATTCAAAGAAATAAAAGCCATTTCACTGAAATCTTCTTTTTCTTCGAATATTCTCATTTATAAAAGAGGCAATTCAACTTAAATCCACTGAAACCTAGATCTCGCAAGCTCATTATGTTATTTTTATTATTATAAAACAATTTCAATTAAATACACGAGAATATTCAAAGAAAAAGAAGACATTGAACTGAAATCTAACGAGACCTAAATCTCGAAAGGTCATAATTTTATTTTATAATTAAACAATTTCAATCAAATAAACGAGTATATTCAAAATAAAAGAAAACATTTAACTGAAATCTACTAAAACCTAGATTTTGGAAGGTCATCATAATATTTTTTATTATTATTAAACAATTTCAATCAAATAAATGAGAATATTCAAAGAAAAAGAAGACATTTGACTGAAATCTACTGAAACCTAGATCTTGGAAGGTCATTATATTATTTTTATTATTATTAAACAATTTCAATCAAATAAACGAGAATATTCAAAGAAACGGAAAACGTTTAAATAAACAATTTCAATTGAATAAACGAGAATATTCAGAAAAAAAAGAAGCCATTTAACTGAAATCTATTCAAATCTAGATCACGGAAGGTGATTATTTCTTATTATTATTAAACCATTTCAATCAAATACGCGAGAATATTATTGAAAAAAAGACATTTAACTGAAATCTACTGAAACCTATATCTCGGAAGGTCATTATTTATGTTTTCTATTATTATCAAATAAATGAGAATATTCCAACAAAAAGAAGACATTTAATTGAAATCTACTGAAACCTAGATCACGGAAGGTCATTATGTTTTTTTGTAATATTATTAAACAATTCCAATCAAATAAACGAGAATATTCAAAGAAAAAGAAGACATATAACTGAAATATGCTAAAACCTAGATTTCGGGAGCCCATTTTATTTCTTATTATTTTTAAACAATTTCAATCAAGTAAACGAAAATTTTCAAAGAAAAAGAAGACATTTAACTGAAATCTACTGAAACCTAGATCTCGGAATGTCATTATGTTATTTTTATTATTATTAAACAAGTTCAATCAAATAAACGATAATATTCAAAGAAACGGAAGACATTTATCTAAAATCTACTGATACCCAGATCACGGAAGGTGATTATGCTATTTTTTAATATTTAAACAATTTTAGTCAAGTAAACGAGAATATCCAAAGAAAAAGAAGACATTTTACTGAAATTAAAAAAAAAACTTTTTCTACAAATAAGTTTTTAAAAAAACTGAAGAACTTCATTAAACTAAAATGGACAAAATAGAATCAAATAATCTACCACGAATACAACTACCCAAATCAGTATCAATAAATGAATGAAGCCCAAAACAAACAGAAATTAAAATAAATAAGAGTCAAACTCAAAACGAGCAGAAATTAATCTGAGTAGGTTTCTAAGCCCAATGGTTTCTAAAAGCCAGAATGTAATTTGTGCTTTACTGAAAAAATTCTTTTAAATATTTTCACTTTTCTAACTTTAAGGAATCAAAAATCAATTAAGATTTTAAGGAATAAATATCGGCATAGGTATATTAAACTGACAATGCAGATTTTTTTCAGTAAATCCATTTGAATTTTTTCAGATAGTAAAAATTATATTCTGGCTTTTAGAAACATTGGGGTTTAGAACCCTAGTAATATTAGTTTCTACTCCTTTTTAGTTTGACTCTATTTTATTTCAATTTCTGTTTGTATTTGGTTTCATTTATTTAATCATACTGATTTGTGGTAGTTCTTGGTAAATTATTTGATTCTATTTTTGTTCATTTTGGTTTAATGGAATGTTTTACTTTTTTTAAAAACTTATTTTGTTGAATTTTTTTAATTAATTTATGTTCGTTTTATATTGGCATAGTCTTTTTCAGGGAGAAAGACCGAGCCTTTTCTAAATTTAAACTACCGTCCCTTCAATAAAAACCTTAAATACCCCCTGGGCATACCTTACAACCCTTGCCCTTAATCTCTGGGGATTGTTTCAACCCCAAGGACCTTGTTATATGATATTTAGACTATTTTGAATAGAATAGCTATCTCAAAATTTCTATTAGATGCATTTCTGGGCAATACGACGTGTATATCGGGGAGGTGGGAGGGTGGCTGCCCTCTGATCACTCTGAATCTTAAAAAACATACTAGACCGTCTGAATACCAATCCAATGAGCCCCCTCCAAAGTTTATATGGCCATGCTTTCTATAAAAATCTTAAATGTCCACAGGGCATAGCTTAAAACCGTTACCCTGAGGGCTGGGGGTTTTTGTTATCCTCAAAGATATAATTTCCAGACTGTTCTGATACGCTGAAAAAAATAGCTATTGCAAAATTTTCATTGGAAGTGTTTGGTGAAATATGAGCGTGGGGGGTATTTGTCATTTAATCACTTTTTTCTAATAAAAAAGGCACTAGTCTTCTCAATATCCAATCAAGTGAGCCTTTTTTGAAGCTTCTACGACAAAACTTTCTATAAAACCTTATATACCCAGACGGCATAACTCACAGCCTTTGTCCTTAGGGCTATGGAGAGAGGATTGGCATCCTCAAAGACATAATTTCAAGACCTTTCAACTACGTTGAACAAAATGGCCACATACAAATGTTGATCGGAAATTTTTGGGGAAATGATGGGCTTGGGGGGTGATTCTCCCTCCGAATACTTTCGACTATTAAAAGGGCACTAGTCTCTTCAATTTCCAATCGAATGAGCTCTTTTTGAATCTTTTCTGACAGAGCTTTCTATATAAACATTATATGCCACCAGGGCAGAATTTACAAACTTAGCCCTGAAGGATGGGGGGGTCCACTGTCTTTTAATAAAATTTCCCTGGTTTCGGTTGATTTCAGTCAAATGTCTTCTATGTGTTTGAACATTGTCGTTTATTTGATTGAAATTGTTTGACAATAAAAATAATAATAAAAATAATATAATGACCTTCCGAGACCTAGGTTTCAGTAGATTTCTATTTCCCTGAATATTCTCGTTTATTTGATTGAAGCTGTTTAAATAATAGCAAAAACACTACGGAAGATCATCATGTTATTTTTTATTATTACAAAAAATTCAATCAAATAAACCAGAATATTCAAAGAAAAAGAAGACATATAACTGAAATTTTTTAAAACCTAGATCTTTTAACTGAAAAAGAAGACATTTATCTGACTATCTATTGATATACTTTTTTTTATTATTATTAAATAATTTCAATCAAATAAACGAGAATATTCAAAGAAATGAAGCCATTTAACTGAAATCTTCTTTCTCTTTGAATATTCTCATTGATAAGAGAAGCCATTTAACTTAAATCTACTAAAACCTAGATCTAGAAAGCTCATTATATTATTTTTATTATCATAAACCATTTTCAATTAATATACGAGAATATTCAAAGAAAAAGAAGACATTGAGCTGAAATCTACTGAAACCTAGATCTTGGAAGGTCATTATCTATATTTTTTATTATTATTAAACAATTTCAATCAAATAAACGAGAATATTCAAAGAAAAAGAAGACATTTAACTGAAATCTACTAAAACCTACCTAGATCTCGGAAGCCAATTATGTTATTTTATTATTATTAAACAATGTCAATTAAACAAATGAGAATATTCAAAGAAAAAGAATACATTTGCCTGAAATCTACTGAAACCCTGATCTCGGAAGGCCATTTTGTTATTTATTATTATTATCATTATTATTAAACCATTTCAATCAAATATACCAGAATATTCAACGAAAAAGAAGACATATAACTGAAATTTACTAAAACCTAAATCTCGGGAGCTCATTATGTTATTTTTTTTTAACATTTTCTATCAAATAAACAAGAATTTTCAAAGAAAAGAAGACATTTAACTGAAATGTACTAGATCTCGCAAGCTCATTATGTTATTTTTATTATTATAAAACAATTTCAATTAAATACACGAGAATATTCAAAGAAAAAGAAGACATTGAACTGAAATGTAACGAATCCTAGATCGTGTAAGGTCATTATCTATATTTTTTATTATTATTAAACAATTTCAATCAAATAAACGAGAATATTCAAAGAAAAAGAAGACTTTGAATTGAAATCTACTGAAACCTAGATCTCGGAAGCCAATTATTTTATTTTATTATTCATTTAAGTGACATCTACTGAAACTTAGGTTTCGGAAGGTCATTATGTTATTTTTATTATTACTTTTAATATTAAACAATTTCAATCAAATAAACGCAAATATTCAAACACAAAGAAGAAATTTGGCTGAAATCAACTGAAACCTAGATCACGGAAGATGAATATGTTATTTTTTTATTATTACAGAAAAAAATCAATCAAATAAACGAGAATACTAAAAAAAAGAAGACATATAACTGAAATCTGTTAACATCTAGATCTCGGGAGCTCAATATATTATTTTTTATTATTTCTAAACAATTTCAATGAAATAAACAAGAATATTCAAAGAAAAAGAAGACATTTAACTGAAATCTACTGAAACCTAGATCTCGGAAGCCCATTATATTATTTTTATTATTATTAAACTATCTCAATCAAATAAACGAGAATATTCAGAGAAAAAGAAGCCATTTATACTGAAATCTACTGAAATCTAGATCACGGAAGGTGATTACGCTATTTTTATTATTATTAAACAATTGCAATCGAATAAACGAGAATATTCAGAGAAAAAGAAGCCATTTATACTGAAATCCACTGATACATAGATCACGAAAGGGGATTACGCTATTTTTTATTATTATTAAACAATTTCAATCGAATAAACGAGAATATTTAGAGAAAAAGAAGTTATTTATACTGAAATCAACTGAAATCTAGATCACGGAAGGTGATTACGCTATTTTTTATTATAATTAAACAATTTCAATCAAATAAACGAGAATATTTAGAGAAAAAGAAGTTATTTATACTGAAATCAACTGAAATCTAGATCACGGAAGGTGATTACGCTCCTTTTTATTATTATTAAACAATTTCAATAAAAAAAAACAAGAATATTCAGAGAAAAAGAAGCCATTTATACTGAAATCCACTGATACCTAGATCACGGAAGGTGATGACGCTCTTTTTATTATTATTAAACAATTTCAATCGAATAAACGAGAATATTCAGAGAAAAAGAAGCCATTTATACTGAAATCAACTGAAATCTCGATCACGGAAGGTGATTACGCTATTTTTATTATTATTAAACAATTTCAATAAAAAAAACAAGAATATTCAGAGAAAAAGGAAGCCATTTATACTGAAATCAACTGAAATCTAGATCACGGAAGGTGATTACGCTATTTTTATTATTATTAAACAATTTCAATAAAAAAAACAAGAATATTCAGAGAAAAAGAAGCCATTTATACTGAAATCCACTGATACCTAGATCACGGAAGGTGATGACGCTCCTTTTTATTATTATTAAACAATTTCAATCGAAAAACGAGAATGTTCAGAGAAAAAGAAGCCATTTATACTGAAATCAACTGAAATCTCGATCACGGAAGGTGATTACGCTATTTTTATTATTATTAAACAATTTCAATCGAAAAAACAAGAATATTCAGAGAAAAAGGAAGCCATTCATACTGAAATCAACTGAAATCTAGATCACGGAAGGTGATTACGCTATTTTTATTATTATTAAACAATTTCAATAAAAAAAACAAGAATATTCAGAGAAAAAGGAAGCCATTTATACTGAAATCAACTGAAACCTAGATCACGGAAGTGGATACGCTCCTTTTTATATTATTAACAATTTCAATCGAAAAACGAGAATGTCAGAGAAAAAGAAGCCATTATACTGAAATCACTGATACCTAGATCACGGAAGGTGATTACGCTATTTTTAATTATTATTAAACAATTTCAATCGAATAAACGAGAATATTCAGAGAAAAAGAAGCCATTTATACTGAAATCCACTGAAATCTAGATCACGGAAGGGGATTACGCTATTTTTTATTATTAAACAATTTCAATCGAATAAACGAGAATAGTCAGAGAAAAAGAAGCCATTCATACTGAAATCTACTGAAATCTAGATCACGGAAGGTGATTACGCTATTTTTATTATTATTAAACAATTTCAATCGAATAAACGAGAATATTCAGAGAAAAAGAAGCTATTTATACTGAAATCCACTGATACCTAGATCACGGAAGGGGATTACGCTATTTTTTATTATTATTAAACAATTTCAATCGAATAAACGAGAATATTTAGAGAAAAAGAAGTTATTTATACTGAAATCAACTGAAATCTAGATCACGGAAGGTGATTACGCTATTTTTAATTATTATTAAACAATTGCAATCGAATAAACGAGAATATTCAGAGAAAAAGAAGCTATTTATACTGAAATCCACTGATACCTAGATCACGGAAGGTGATTACGCTATTTTTTATTATAATTAAACAATTTCAATCAAATAAACGAGAATATTCAGAGAAAAAGAAGCCATTTATACTGAAATCAACTGAAATCTAGATCACGGAAGGTGATTACGCTCCTTTTTATTATTATTAAACAATTTCAATCGAAAAAAACGAGAATATTCAGAGAAAAAGAAGCCATTTATACTGAAATCAACTGAAACCTAGATCACGGAAGGTGATTACGCTCCTTTTTATTATTATTAAACAATTTCAATCAAAAAACGAGAATATTCAGAGAAAAAGAAGCCATTTATACTGAAATCAACTGAAATCTAGATCACGGAAGGTGATTACGCTATTTTTATTATTATTAAACATTCAATCGAATAAACAAGATATCAGAGAAAAAGAAGCCATTTATACTGAAATCTACTGAAATCTAGATCACGGAAGGTGATTACGCTATTTTTATTATTATTAAACAATTTCAATCGAATAAACGAGAATATTCAGAGAAAAAGAAGCCATTTATACTGAAATCCACTGATACCTAGATCACGGAAGGTGATTACGCTCATTTTTTACTATTAAACAATTTCAATCGAATAAACGAGAATAGTCAGAGAAAAAGAAGCCATTCATACTGAAATCTACTGAAATCTAGATCACGGAAGGTGATTACGCTATTTTTATTATTATTAAACAATTTCAATCGAAAAACGAGAATATTCAGAGAAAAAGAAGCCATTTATACTGAAATCAACTGAAATCTAGATCACGGAAGGTGATTACGCTATTTTTTATTATTATTAAACAATTTCAATCGAAAAAACGAGAATATTCAGAGAAAAAGAAGCCATTTATACTGAAATCAACTGAAATCTAGATCACGGAAGGTGATTACGCTATTTTTAATTATTATTAAACAATTTCAATCGAAAATAAACGAGAATATTCAGAGAAAAGAGAGCCATTTATACTGAAATCAACTGAAATCTAGATCACGGAAGGTGATTACGCTATTTTTTATTATTATTAAACAATTTCAATCGAATAAACGAGAATATTCAGAGAAAAAGAAGCCATTTATACTGAAATCAACTGAAATCTAGATCACGGAAGGTGATTACGCTATTTTTTATTATTATTAAACAATTTCAATCGAATAAACGAGAATATTCAGAGAAAAAGAAGCCATTTATACTGAAATCAACTGAAATCTAGATCACGGAAGGTGATTACGCTATTTTTATTATTATTTAAACAATTTCAATCAAAATAAACGAGAATATTCAGAGAAAAAGAAGCCTATTTATACTGAAATCACTGAAATCTAGATCACGGAAGGTGATTACGCTCCTTTTTATTATTATTAAACAATTTCAATAAAAAAAACGAGAATATTCAGAGAAAAAGAAGCCATTTATACTGAAATCAACTGAAATCTAGATCACGGAAGGTGATTACGCTCCTTTTTATCATTATTAAACAATTTCAATAAAAAAACGAGAATATTCAGAGAAAAAGAAGCCATTTATACTGAAATCCACTGATACCTAGATCACGGAAGGTGATTACGCTCCTTTTTATTATTATTAAACAATTTCAATCGAAAAAACGAGAATATTCAGAGAAAAAGAAGCCATTTATACTGAAATCAACTGAAATCTAGATCACGGAAGGTGATTACGCTCATTTTTATTATTATTAAACAATTTCAATAAAAAAAACCAAGAATATTCAGAGAAAAAGGAAGCCATTTATACTGAAATCAACTGAAATCTAGATCACGGAAGGTGATTACGCTATTTTTATCATTATTAAACAATTTCAATAAAAAAACAAGAATATTCAGAGAAAAAGAAGCCATTTATACTGAAATCCACTGATACCTAGATCACGGAAGGTGATGACGCTCCTTTTTATTATTATTAAACAATTTCAATCGAAAAACGAGAATGTTCAGAGAAAAAGAAGCCATTTATACTGAAATCAACTGAAATCTAGATCACGGAAGGTGATTACGCTACTTTTTATTATTATTATTAAACAATTTCAATAAAAAAAACGAGAATATTCAGAGAAAAAGAGGCCATTTATGCTGAAATCAACTGAAATCTAGATCACGGAAGGTGATTACGCTCATTTTTATTATTATTAAACAATTTCAATAAAAAAAACAAGAATATTCAGAGAAAAAGAAGCCATTTATACTGAAATCCAACTGAAATCTAGATCACGGAAGGTGATGACGCTCCTTTTTATTATTATTAAACAATTTCAATCGAAAAACGAGAATGTTCAGAGAAAAAGAAGCCATTTATACTGAAATCAACTGAAATCTCGATCACGGAAGGTGATTACGCTCCTTTTTAATTATTATTAAACAATTTCAATGAATAAACGAGAATATTCAGAGAAAAAGAAGCCATTTATACTGAAATCAACTGAAATCTAGATCACGGAAGGGGATTACGCTATTTTTTATTATTAAACAATTTCAATGAAATAAACAAGAATATTCAGAGAAAAAGAAGCCATTCATACTGAAATCTACTGAAATCTAGATCACGGAAGGTGATTACGCTCCTTTTTATTATTATTAAACAATTTCAATAAAAAAAACGAGAATATTCAGAGAAAAAGAAGCCATTTATACTGAAATCCACTGAATACTAGATCACGGAAGGGGATTACGCTCCTTTTTATTATTATTAAACAATTTCAATGAAAAAACGAGAATATTCAGAGAAAAAGAAGCCATTTATACTAAAATCAACTGAAATCTAGATCACGGAAGGTGATTACGCTCCTTTTTATTATTATTAAACAATTTCAATGAAAAAACGAGAATATTCAGAGAAAAAGAAGCCATTTATACTGAAATCCACTGAATCTAGATCACGGAAGGTGATTACGCTCCTTTTTATTATTATTAAACAATTTCAATGAAAAAACGAGAATATTCAGAGAAAAAGAAGCCATTTATACTGAAATCAACTGAAATCTAGATCACGGAAGGTGATTACGCTCCTTTTTAATTATTATTAAACAATTGCAATCGAAATAAACGAGAATATTCAGAGAAAAAGAAGCCATTTATACTGAAATCAACTGAAATCTAGATCACGGAAGGTGATTACGCTCCTTTTTATTATTATTAAACAATTTCAATAAAAAAAACGAGAATATTCAGAGAAAAAGAAGCCATTTATACTGAAATCAACTGAAATCTAGATCACGGAAGGTGATTACGCTCCTTTTTATTATTATTAAACATTTCAATGAAAAAAACGAGAATATTCAGAGAAAAAGAAGCCATTTATACTGAAATCAACTGAAATCTAGATCACGGAAGGTGATTACGCTCCTTTTTATTATTATTAAACAATTTCAATCGAATAAACGAGAATATTCAGAGAAAAAGAAGCCATTTATACTGAAATCAACTGAAATCTAGATCACGGAAGGGATTACGCTCCTTTTATTATTATTAAACAATTTCAATAAAAAAAACGAGAATATTCAGAGAAAAAGAAGCCATTCATACTGAAATCACTGAAATCTAGATCACGGAAGGTGATTACGCTCCTTTTTATTATTATTAAACAA
The DNA here is from genome assembly GCA_027921565.1 of Artemia sinica. Lineage (NCBI taxonomy): Eukaryota > Metazoa > Arthropoda > Branchiopoda > Anostraca > Artemiidae > Artemia > Artemia sinica. Next base: position 56,729,835 of record CM051259.1, read on the forward strand.
TTTCAATAAAAAAACGAGAATATTCAGAGAAAAAGAAGCCATTTGTACTGAAATCACTGAAATCTAGATCACGGAAGGTGATTACGCTCCTTTTTATTATTATTATTAAACAATTTCAATAAAAAAAAACGAGAATATTCAGAGAAAAAGAGGCCATTTATGCTGAAATCAACTGAAATCTAGATCACGGAAGGTGATTACGCTCCTTTTATTATTATTAAACAATTTCAATAAAAAACGAGAATATTCAGAGAAAAAGAAGCATTTATACTGAAATCACTGAAATCTAGATCACGGAAGGTGATTACGCTCCTTTTTATTATTATTAAACAATTTCAATAAAAAAACGAGAATATTCAGAGAAAAAGAAGCCATTTATACTGAAATCAACTGAAATCTAGATCACGGAAGGTGATTACGCTCCTTTTTATTATTATTATTAAACAATTTCAATAAAAAAAACGAGAATATTCAGAGAAAAAGAAGCCATTTATACTGAAATCAACTGAAATCTAGATCACGGAAGGTGATTACGCTCCTTTTTATTATTATTAAACAATTTCAATAAAAAAAACGAGAATATTCAGAGAAAAAGAAGCCATTTATACTGAAATCAACTGAAATCTAGATCACGGAAGGTGATTACGCTCCTTTTTATTATTATTAAACAATTTCAATAAAAAAAACGAGAATATTCAGAGAAAAAGAAGCCATTTATACTGAAATCAACTGAATCTAGATCACGGAAGGTGATTACGCTCCTTTTTATTATTATTAAACAATTTCAATAAAAAAAACGAGAATATTCAGAGAAAAGAAGCCATTTATACTAAAATCAACTGAAATCTAGATCACGGAAGGTGATTACGCTCCTTTTTATTATTATTAAACAATTTCAATGAAAAAACGAGAATATTCAGAGAAAAAGAAGCCATTTATACTGAAATCAACTGAAATCTAGATCACGGAAGGTGATTACGCTCCTTTTTATTATTATTAAACAATTTCAATAAAAAAAAACGAGAATATTCAGAGAAAAAGAAGCCATTTATACTGAAATCAACTGAAATCTAGATCACGGAAGGTGATTACGCTCCTTTTTATTATTATTAAACAATTTCAATAAAAAAAACGAGAATATTCAGAGAAAAAGAAGCCATTTATACTGAAATCAACTGAAATCTAGATCACGGAAGGTGATAACGCTCCTTTTTATTATTATTAAACAATTTCAATACCAGAGAAAAAGAAGCCATTTATACTGAAATCAACTGAAATCTAGATCACGGAAGGTGATTACGCTCCTTTTTATTATTATTAAACAATTCAATGAAAAAAACGAGAATATTCAGAGAAAAAGAAGCCATTTATACTGAAATCAACTGAAATCTAGATCACGGAAGGTGATTACGCTCCTTTTTATTATTATTAAACAATTTCAATAAAAAAAACGAGAATATTCAGAGAAAAAGAAGCCATTTATACTGAAATCAACTGAAATCTAGATCACGGAAGGTGATTACGCTCCTTTTTATTATTATTAAACAATTTCAATAAAAAAAACGAGAATATTCAGAGAAAAAGAAGCCATTTATACTGAAATCAACTGAAATCTAGATCACGGAAGGTGATTACGCTCCTTTTTATTATTATTAAACAATTTCAATAAAAAAAACGAGAATATTCAGAGAAAAAGAAGCCATTTATACTGAAATCAACTGAAATCTAGATCACGGAAGGTGATTACGCTCCTTTTTATTATTATTAAACAATTTCAATAAAAAACGAGAATATTCAGAGAAAAAGAGGCCATTTATGCTGAAATCAACTGAAATCTAGATCACGGAAGGTGATTACGCTATTTTTTATTATTATTAAACAATTTCAATCGAATAAACGAGAATAGTCAGAGAAAAAGAAGCCATTTATACTGAAATCAACTGAAATCTAGATCACGGAAGGTGATTACGCTCCTTTTTATTATTATTAAACAATTTCAATAAAAAAAACGAGAGATATTCAAGAAAAAGAAGCCATTTATACTGAAATCAACTGAAATCTAGATCACGGAAGGTGATTACGCTCCTTTTTATTATTATTAAACAATTTCAATAAAAAAAACGAGAATATTCAGAGAAAAAGAAGCCATTTATACTGAAATCAACTGAAATCTAGATCACGGAAGGTGATTACGCTCCTTTTTATTATTATTAAACAATTTCAATAAAAAAACGAGAATATTCAGAGAAAAAGAAGCCATTTATACTGAAATCAACTGAAATCTAGATCACGGAAGGTGATTACGCTCCTTTTTATTATTATTAAACAATTTCAATAAAAAAACGAGAATATTCAGAGAAAAAGAAGCCATTTATACTGAAATCAACTGAAATCTAGATCACGGAAGGTGATTACGCTCCTTTTTATTATTATTAAACAATTTCAATAAAAAAACGAGAATATTCAGAGAAAAAGAAGCCATTTATACTGAAATCAACTGAAATCTAGATCACGGAAGGTGATTACGCTCCTTTTTATTATTATTAAACAATTTCAATAAAAAAACGAGAATATTCAGAGAAAAAGAAGCCATTTATACTGAAATCAACTGAAATCTAGATCACGGAAGGTGATTACGCTATTTATTATTATTAAACAATTTCAATAAAAAAACGAGATATTCAGAGAAAAGAAGCCATTATACTGAATCAACTGAAATCTAGATCACGAAGGTGATAACGCTCCTTTTTATTATTATGAAACAATTCAATACAGAGAAAAGAAGCCATTTATACTGAAATCAACTGAAATCTAGATCACGGAAGGTGATTACGCTCCTTTTTATTATTATTAAACAATTTCAATAAAAAAACGAGAATATTCAGAGAAAAAGAAGCCATTTATACTGAAATCAACTGAAATCTAGATCACGGAAGGTGATTACGCTCCTTTTTATTATTATTAAACAATTTCAATAAAAAAAACGAGAATATTCAGAGAAAAAGAAGCCATTTATACTGAAATCAACTGAAATCTAGATCACGGAAGGTGATTACGCTCCTTTTTATTATTATTAAACAATTTCAATAAAAAAACGAGAATATTCAGAGAAAAAGAAGCCATTTATACTGAAATCAACTGAAATCTAGATCACGGAAGGTGATTACGCTCCTTTTTATTATTATTAAACAATTTCAATAAAAAAACGAGAATATTCAGAGAAAAAGAAGCCATTTATACTGAAATCAACTGAAATCTAGATCACGGAAGGTGATTACGCTCCTTTTTATTATTATTAAACAATTTCAATAAAAAAAACGAGAATATTCAGAGAAAAAGAAGCCATTTATACTGAAATCAACTGAAATCTAGATCACGGAAGGTGATAACGCTCCTTTTTATTATTATTAAACAATTTCAATAAAAAAAACGAGAATATTCAGAGAAAAAGAAGCCATTTATACTGAAATCAACTGAAATCTAGATCACGGAAGGTGATTACGCTCCTTTTTATTATTATTAAACAATTTCAATAAAAAAAACGAGAATATTCAGAGAAAAAGAAGCCATTTATACTGAAATCAACTGAAATCTAGATCACGGAAGGTGATTACGCTCCTTTTTATTATTATTAAACAATTTCAATAAAAAAAACGAGATATTCAGAGAAAAAGAAGCCATTTATACTGAAATCAACTGAAATCTAGATCACGGAAGGTGATTACGCTCCTTTTTATTATTATTAAACAATTTCAATAAAAAAAACGAGAATTCAGAGAAAAAGAAGCCATTTATACTGAAATCAACTGAAATCTAGATCACGGAAGGTGATTACGCTCCTTTTTATTATTATTAAACAATTTCAATAAAAAAAACGAGAATATTCAGAGAAAAAGAAGCCATTTATACTGAAATCAACTGAAATCTAGATCACGGAAGGTGATTACGCTCCTTTTTATTATTATTAAACAATTTCAATAAAAAAAACGAGAATATTCAGAGAAAAAGAAGCCATTTATACTGAAATCAACTGAAATCTAGATCACGGAAGGTGATTACGCTCCTTTTTATTATTATTAAACAATTTCAATAAAAAAAACGAGAATATTCAGAGAAAAAGAAGCCATTTATACTGAAATCAACTGAAATCTAGATCACGGAAGGTGATAACGCTCCTTTTTATTATTATTAAACAATTTCAATACCGAGATCAAGAAAAGAAGCCATTTATACTGAAATCAACTGAAATCTAGATCACGGAAGGTGATTACGCTCCTTCTTATTATTATTAAACAATTTCAATAAAAAAAACGAGAATATTCAGAGAAAAAGAAGCCATTTATACTGAAATCAACTGAAATCTAGATCACGGAAGGTGATTACGCTCCTTTTTATTATTATTAAACAATTTCAATAAAAAAACGAGGATATTCAAAGAAAAAGAAGCCATTTATACTGAAATCAACTGAAATCTAGATCACGGAAGGTGATTACGCTCCTTTTTATTATTATTAAACAATTTCAATAAAAAAAACGAGAATATTCAGAGAAAAAGAAGCCATTTATACTGAAATCAACTGAAATCTAGATCACGGAAGGTGATTACGCTCCTTTTTATTATATTAAACAATTCAATAAAAAAAACGCAGAAAATTCAGAGAAAAAGAAGCCATTATACTGAATCAACTGAAATCTAGATCACGGAAGGTGATTACGCTCCTTTTTATTATTATTAAACAATTTCAACAGAAAAAACGAGGATACTCAAAGAGAAAAGAAGCCATTTATAGCTGAAAATCAACTGAAAATCCTAGATCACGGACGGTGAATTACTGTGGCCCCCCCTTTTTTTTTATTCTTATAAACAATGTCAATATCAAAAAAACGAGCATATATCAGAGGAAAACGAAGCAATTCCATTTATACTGAAATCAACATGAAATCTAGATCACGGAAGGTGATTACGCTCCTTTTTATTATTATTAAACAATTTCAATAAAAAAAACGAGAATATTCAGAGAAAAAGAAGCCATTTATACTGAAATCTACTGAAATCTACATCACGGAAGGTGATTACGCTCCTTTTTATTATTATTAAACAATTTCAATAAAAAAAACGAGAATATTCAGAGAAAAAGAAGCCATTTATACTGAAATCAACTGAAATCTACATCACGGAAGGTGATTACGCTCCTTTTTATTATTATTAAACAATTTCAATAAAAAAAACGAGAATATTCAGAGAAAAAGAAGCCATTTATACTGAAATCAACTGAAATCTAGATCACGGAAGGTGATTACGCTCCTTTTTATTATTATTAAACAATTTCAATAAAAAAAACGAGAATATTCAGAGAAAAAGAAGCCATTTATACTGAAATCAACTGAAATCTACATCACGGAAGGTGATTACACTCCTTTTTATTATTATTAAACAATTTCAATAAAAAAAACGAGGATATTCAAAGAAAAAGAAGACATTTAACTGAAATCTACTGAAACCTGTATCTCGGAAGGGCATTATGTTATGCATTATTATAATTATTATTATTAAACGCCTATCATTTCCCCAAACACTTCCAATCAAAATTTGGTATAGCTATTTTGTTAAACCTATCAGAAAGGTATGGAAATTATGTCTTTTAGGATAACAAATACCCCCAGCCCTCAGGGCAAAGGTTGTAAATTATGCCCTGGGGACATATAGGGCTTTTATAGAAAGTGTGGTCATATAAGCTTCAAAGGGGGTTCATTGGATTGGTAATCAAACGCTATAGTGCTCTTTTTAAGAGTCAAAGTGATAGGAGGGCAGCTACCCTCTCCCCCTTATGTACACGTCATATTGTCCTGAAATGTGCCTAATACAAATTTTGAAATACCCACTCTATTCAAAATAGTCTTAATATTATATAACAAGGCTTTTGGGGTTGAAACAAACCCCGGAGATTAGAGGCAAGGTTTGTAAATCATGCCAAGGGGGTATTAAATATTTTTATGAAATGGGTGGTTGTTTAACTTCAGAAGTGGCTCAGTCTTTCTCCTTGAAAAAGACTATGGCCATAGGTACCAGCAAGAGGGGGAGGGGGGAAGGCCCCCTGGAAATTTCTGACTATTTAGTAATTACAAGCAAACCAAAGGGGGAAAGCAGAATAGCAAAAAAAACTATGGACAAATGTGTGTTGCCCCATTGTTGGCTGCCTGCCAATAGATTTTGACCTATAATAAGGAAAATGGAAAATGTAAGTTTTAATTTGTGACTGAGTGACCCCTAACAAGTTTTCCACAAAAATTCTTCTATATGATTTGGTTTGAGCAAAAAAAAAACACATTCTTCATATTAATGAATGGTAAGTACATAACGATCCTTGTTGATAACGAAAAAATAAGAGCCTAACTATTGATATCATTCAGTCAAAGAATCAGCTTTTTATGGTGATCTTCTTCATGTATTTGTTTATAAGTAATTAGTGCAGCTATTAGAACACAAGAAAGCTCGTATAATTATAGAAAACACAAGGAAAACAACTTAATAAGGGGCAATCTAGGTAAAAATATGCCGTCAACTGTTGCTTGCATTGCAAGAGTACCCATGAGCTGATATATGAAGCCACTATAATCAAAAATCATTCCCTGGACGGAATGCTCAGAATTTCTGTATTTTGCCCACTGAACGGAAACGTTTATTGTGTTGTATTATCATTTTTTTCGTTTCTAGGAGTGATTGCATTTATGTATTTTTCACTTTGAAAAAGATTTAATTTTTAAAGTTATGAAGTATAAAGCTGTCAAATATACTGGCTTTCGGCATCCAAAATTAAATAAAAAATACTGAATTAGAATTTTTTATTTAGTTTTCTTAACCTTAGTTTTAATGTTTTACTTTGAAAAAAAAAACTACTTTGATAATGCGTTACTTTTTATAAACACTGAGTCTAAAGGCATTAAATATTCTGGGGCTTGATAACCAAGTTCAAAACTGTCAGCATTGCTAAAACAAAAATATCCGTCCAACGCTTGGGTATTGCTCAACAGAACTTAAAAGTAGTGTCCCCTCAGTAGAATCAAACGCGCCCATAGAGAAATGAACACGGAGAAATTAGCATAAGGAAAATAGTACTGGATTTTAAACAGAGCTCTCTGACGTCAAACTCTCGCACCTGCCCTAGCTGGCAAGATCCCAATTTTTGGCAAGAGTTCAATGTCATTGGCAGGAGTTTAATGTCCTTTTCGGTTAGGTCAGGTGTTTTTCTATGACACACCCCTTTGTTTTTCTATGACAAGCCCCTTTGTTTCTCTATGACACAACTCCGTTTCAAGCAGAACCCTATTTCTTTTCCCATGAAAGCCCTGTTTCTAGGCAAGATTTCAAGCGCATGTTTCGTCATGTGACACACCCCTTTGTTTCTCTATGGCAAGCCCGTTTGCTTTTCTATGACAAGCCCTCTGACGTCAGGTGACACACCCCCATTTCAAGCGCATGTCTTGTTTCTAGGCAGAATCATGTCTAGACGCGTTCCCAGGTGGATGAAGTCCGCGCGATGTTTTTCTAGACAAAAACATGTCTCTCCATGTGTTTTCCTCCTATAATGTTCAAAAATATCTCCCCAGGTGGTTGAAGTCCCCCATGATGCTTTTCTAGTCAAAAATGTACCTCCCCAGGTGTTCTGAGTACGCTATAAATATCCAAGATAAGGACATTTTCTCATCAGTTTCTTATAATAAGTTGACGAGAGAACAAGCATCTTAAGTAATGGATAACTCATTCGATCAAGTAATTGCCTTTTTCTCTCTCCAGTATAGCCCCCCCCCCAAAAAAAAAAAAAATCCTTCCACTTTGCTTTGTTTGTATCCATTTTAAATCATAAAATAGCCTCTTTTCACCATCTAGCCCCTCCCCCCATTAAAAATATTTAATTCTTTAAATAGAAGTTATTCCCTTTTACTCGAAATTTGTCTTTTCCCACCATTCGTTTAAAACCATCAAAATAGAATCGTCTGTATTTGCGGTGTAACCAAAGCCATCTGTTATTTACAAAGTGGAAGGGTTGCTTTTGCTGTCAATTAATAAACCTTACGGGAGAATGTCGGATTTAGATGATTCTATGTCAGAAAGAGATCCTATTTCCAACAAAATTAATGCGTAATAGAGATATCTTAGGACATGGAAATTATGTAAAGGGCGGGGAGGGGTGCTTACAGCCCTTTAGAGTGCACATTTTTAGATATATTTTGAAATAACTCGCAGGAAAACGAGAGCCAATATTCTTTTTTCTAGCTTTACTAATGTCTATTATTTAACTCTGTACCTTTCTTTTCAAAAAAAAAGTTTCTTTTATATTCGCAGGGAGAGCTTAAACTAAGCTCCCCCTGCGAATATAACTAAGATTGAAAGTTATATTCTTAGTTTTTAGCTTATATAAATAAGCTGAAAACTAAGATTTTTAACTTTAATATCGAAGGCTAGAAAGCAATGTCTTTAATTTAGGGGGGGGGGTTGGTAAAATTAGACTCGTGTCTCTTCCACTCTAAACAAAAACATCTATTATTAACAAAGCGGAAGGGTTGCCTTATAAGGGGATGTTCTGTTTCGAACGGCTTTGATGAAGGCAAATACTTCTTTATGAAGAGAAATAATGGTTTTGGTTAACTCTCTGCGTAAAATAGTTATTAAAAATAGATGCAGAGAGGTGACAAGATTTTTCTAAATGGTAATTTAGAAAAATTACCCCCCCCCCTTAATAGGGTCACATGCAAGCCTAGACTACAGATAAATTGTTGTCTAGCATTTTCCCTATAGTGATCAATTTATTTTACATTTTTAAAATTCCTGTGCATAAAGCGAAGATTGCTATTCCGTATTATTTGATTTCTCAACCTATTTTGTGCTTTCCTGAAAAAGGGGGGAGACCGGTCCTAGGAACCTATTATAGTCTTTTGCAATACATTTAAGCGGTCCCATATAAAATAACATTTCTATCTTTACTATTGTCTATTATAGGGGGAATAAAACTTTTCTGTTTTTCATCGTACATAAGTAATTAGTTGATGTGATACCATTGATCCATGACAGCGGGGTTCCATCCACGACCTAGACGATACCTTAAGCAGATTTTATAGCAAAACTATGGCTTCTAATAAAGCTTTCACATGACTATTTATCAAACATTCCAGTTTTTTTGTCTTTCTGGAGAGGAATGAGACACGGTGGATATTTCGAGGGCGGGATCTAATTAAGTGCTCATAATTTGGAATTCTTAGATTTTTAAAATTCCTGCGTATAAAGGGACGCTTGTTATTGCCTATTACTTGATAACCTGATTTCTAATTTGTGCTTTCTTGAAAAGGGCTGACCTATTTGAAACCTGGACAATGTTTGAATATTTATAGCATAAAAAAGGATTCTGTTTGATAGATCTTGGGTACAAGATCCATCAACGAAAAGTTGTGGTTTTCACGCCCTAGTATATTGTATTTTTCGAAGTCGTGGACATACTTATATGGAATTCCTCAAGATTTATGGTGACAATACTATTTTCCCTATGCTAATGTCGCTGTGTTAATTTCCCTATGGGCACGTTTGAGTCAATGGGGGGGGGGAGAGGTACTACTCTTAATGCTTGGAGTTTCTAGTTTTTGTAAGTAGACTACTGCTTTCTGTATTTTTTCATTTTTAAATACTTTTACTTTAATTAACATGCTTCTTCTATTGCCTTTAGAAAATTGTTTGTCTGTAATCTTCGTTAAATAAAGAAAATAAAACAAGTTTTTTTCAACTGAAAGTAAGGAGCAACATTGAAATTCAAAACGAAAAGAAATTATTACATATATGAGGGCGGTTGCCCACTCCCTCAACATCTCGCTCTTCAAACTACAGTTTTTGGCACTTTAAAAAAAGTTGCTTATTGTTCTAATTAAACAAACCAGGTGTTTGGGAATCGTTTTTAAAGAATGGAGACAAAATTTAAACTTTAGCGCAAAGAGCGAGATGTTGAAGAGGGGACAACCCCTCTCATGCGTAATAATTTCTGTTTGTTTTATGTTTTAGTGTCGCTCCTTACTTGCAGTTGAAAAAACTGTTTTTTTTTATTTCTGAACGTTTTTTAAATAATGCCAGGATACCAGACTCCACCACCACGGAAAAATCCCCCTCCACATAAAAATATCCTCTTGATAATTCAATTATGACGAAAATTTGCCCCGGACAATTACCCTTAACATCTCCACATCTAAAATTAAATCCTTCAACAGAAAGCAAGACATATAAAGACATTTTGTAAATGAATTCTTGCAAATTCACCCAGCTTAAAGTTTCTTCTTAAAATTTCACCCCCTGGAAACTATTGAAAATTCTCCCAGCAGAAAATTAATTCTCCCCTCCCCCCCCCAAAAAAAAAAATTTATGCATATTTCCCAATAATAAATAAAACAAAGGGTGATTTTCATAACTTGAAAACCTTTTCCGGGGGGCTGTAAGGGGTCATTTTAACTCCAAAGACATATTTATCGGGCCTTTCAACTATGCTGAAGAAAAAGAAAAAAGTTATCTCTAAATTTTGATCGGACGATTTTGGGAAAAAAGTGACGTGGGAAGGGGCCTAGTTGCCCTCTAATTTTTTTTTGACCCTTAAAAAGGACACAACAACTTTTCAATTCCATGAAAATGAGCCCTATCCTGACGCTCTAGGCCTACTCGGTCGATACCATCACCCCTGGGGAAAAAACAACAAATAAACACGTATCCGGGATTTATCTTCTGGTAAAATTTACAAGATTCCACATTTGTGCAGATATGAGCTTGAAACATCTACTTTGATGTTTCAACATCAAAGGTTCTTTGATGGTGTTATTTTCAATAAAATCATATGACTTCAAGGGGGTCTTTCCCTCTTTTTCCGAAAATCCGACAAATTTGCTCAGGGTCGTAGCTTTTGATGGGTAAGGCTAAACTTGATGAAACTAATATATTTGGAGTCAGCATTATAATCTAGTTCTTTGTATATTACTATTGGTATCAAAATTCCGTTTTTTAGAGTTTTGGTTACTATTGACCCAGGTCGCACAGTTTCATGAAATGTAATTTAACAAATAGAAAAGGTTTTTCAACTAAAGTAAGGAGTAAGCATAAAACTTAAAACATATATAAATCACTCTGTATATAAGGGGGACTGTCCCCTTTCTCACTAAAAAAAAAAGTTTTTTACTGCTTTGAAAAATATTTTTTCCCCGATTGCAATTTTTTTTTATTTCGAAAAAAGTCAAACTTCACAGTAAAAAGTAAGGAGCTGAGGAGGAGACAGCCCCCTTCTTACAAATAATAATCTGTTTAAATAGATTTCAAATCTGTTCCTTGCTTTCAGTTGAAACGTTCCTTTTTATTTAATTTCTGATTGTTTTCCAAATCATACCCAGGCCTAACCAAGATATAATTTGACATACCGGTCCCTTAAATCCCTGGTCAATTGCTATTAAAATGTGCAAACCAATAATTGTAAGTTGATTAGTACCGTTCTAAATTTGAATTTGCAATTTCAATTTTGGATAAAATTTGAACATGCTTAAAATATTGGCGATGAATAGTAATTTCGGTGAAAAAGTCCTTGTTAATATTACTAATAAAAAATGTTGGTTGAATGAAAAAGAGGATTATTGTTCGGATGGATGAAAATTCTGTGAGACTTTTGATCTTCTACATAACTGAAGACATCAAAACCTCTAGAATAGGATTTTCTTATTGATAAATACATTATATAGATTCTTTATGAATACATTGAAGAACTTCATATAAATGAAAAAGAAAAATATTACCATTGAAAATTACTGAAAACTAAGTTCCCAGCAGTATTTTCCACCCCAAAGAAATTTTATGGCAGGGCTGAGGGCTGAGGGGCTGATTTGCTTTGACTTTTTCACCTCTGTACTGGTAAATATGGGAATATAACATATTAGCTGTATAGAGGAACATTTTAATTAATTCCTACTCCCCCTTCCTCTCTCAACTTTTATCTGAAGCCTCATGAAGAGTAAGCAGTTTGTCCATTAAAATGTACTTTTGTAGGAATCTGCCCTACCCCCGCCTAAACAATGACTCATACCCCCTCATTATAGCTGATACGGAATTATAGATCACCAAATATAGCATAATTTCATTACAAATAAAGCGAATCAACTTGGTTGAATCCAGTACTACCACCGTGTGGTATTATTTCTTTTGCAACTGGGAAGCCTAAAACATAGTTATTGATACTTTTAAATTAATTAGCTTCTCAGGATTTTAAATTGATAGCAAATTCGTCCTCTTCGGGGTAAAGTCGTATTTTGGTGCCGTAAACCAAAATAAAAGGTCATTTTCTAAAAGGTCACCCAACCACCACTGCTGTTTTGGCGTTTGTCCCCCCCCCCTGGACGACTTTCTGCCGGCACCCTTGAATATGTCAATAGAAAAGAACAGAAATTAATCAAAAAAAACTTATCGCACAAAATAAGTTTTTCAAAAAGAAAAGTAAAGAACTCCATTAAACCAAAAATGAACAAAAATAGAATCAAATTAATCTGAGCAGGGTTCTAAACCGTATGCTTTCTAAAAGCCAGAATATAATTTGCTTTTCTGAAAAAAATCTGTTAAATATTTTGAATTTTTTAAAGAAATCTAAAATTAATTCAGATTTTAAGGAATAAATATCAGCATAATTTTTGGAAATTTATTTTGCTGTAATCATCCATTAGAATGGGGAGAAAGAGAAATGATAAGAAAGTAAAAACTGATGGTGGTAATGAGAGTGGTGATAAATCAAATGAAAGCCTATTATCAACCCCAAAAACTCTAACAGGGAAGAAAAAGCCTTCACCGGAAGATTCTATTCTGGATTCGAGTGGCAAATGCTTACGACAGGAATGTGAGAAAACAAATGCAGAAAATATCGTAAGAATTTTGGAGCTCTTGGAAACTTTACAATCAGACGTAAAAGAAATTAGAGAGTCCCTTCATAGTGGGAAGACTGATGTGCAAAATATACAAAAAACTGTTCGTGAATTGGGAGAAAGATGCACACGTGTGGAAGGTGATGCAAGAGAAACAAATAATCGGGTAGATAGTTTTGAGTCTAAGATGGAAAATCAGGATAAACTCGTGAATGATTTATTTACACAAGTTACATCATTAAAAAATCAGTCTCTTGCGTTGCAGCATACGGAAAGAAAAAACAACATATTGTTTTGCAATGTGAGGACTGATTCATTGTCAGATGCAAAAAATACCATTAAAAGAGTGCTGAATGAGGGATTAGAAATGGAAGTGAAGAATAGTCCTCCATTTCAGTAGTCCATGAAGCGAGTAACTTTATCAAAATCAAAGTTACTGATTATAATGACCGATACGGCATAATGAAAAATGCAAAGAAATTAAGAGGAAAGGACTTGCAGTTTGGAAAACCAGTTTTTATTAGTGATGATGTTAGTAGAGAGGCACGCCAAATTAGAAAGGAATTGGTGGTGAAAAGAAAATATTTGATGGAGAGAGGTGATGAGTGCTGGATACCACCCGTGGTACCGAGCCGGTTCTTTCTATTAAATAAAGTATTACCAACATGGAGGCCTAGCAGCTTATATTCAGGCTGATTATAAGGTTTCAATAAGAGAAGATCTTATAATATATAGAGAGAAAGTTTGCGAGTGTTCTGTTCTACATGTAACTATAGAGAATTTGAATTTTTGTATTTTTGTAGTATATAGACATCCACAGAGCCTACTCCAAGACTTTATGTACCTATTTGAAGAACAATTAATGAAACTCCGATTAACTCTATGCCATGTTTTATTATGGGGATTTTAATATTGACCTTATAGATCAGTCATCTGCTAGCATTGAATTTATTAATAGAAGCTTATCTAATGGGTTTCATCCTTGTATAAATATCCCTACAAGAATTACGGGAAAATTCAGCTAAGCTTATGGATAACATCCTTAATGTACCCTTGAGTCTTCCCAGGGTACTTATCAACGATGTATCTGACCACTTTGGAGTTTCAGCTAGCTTTAGAACTGTCACGAAGGTGGTTAAAGACAAAAAATCAAGGATTCCAGTGATCAGTAAAACTGCCATGGTAAAACTTAAAAATGATATAGAAAAGGTGGATAGAATACGATGTTCTAGGCGAAGTTCAGGATACAAATTCAAAGTTTGTTTAAAATTTTTATGAAAAGTTGCAGAGTTTGATAAGTCAAGCAGTCATATTGAAACCGTTTAATAGAAAACACTCAAGTAAAAAAACCTTGGATTAGTCCTGTGATTTTTGAAGCAAATAAATGTAAGATATAAATTGTTTAGAGCTCAAATAATTAACCCAACACAAGAAAATAAGCAATTATATGAAATTTATCGAAATAGGTTGAATATAATTTTAAGAAATGAAAAAAAAAGATTTTGAGAAAAAGTTTAAGGAGGTCGAAGGATGCCCTAAGAAAACTTGGGGACTAATAAAAGAAGTAATTGAATTAAAAATAAATAGTGTACCTGATGAATTAGTTAGTGTATGGGAAAGACTTTGAATTCTGAAAAGGACATATGCAATGAATTTCAGAGTCATTTTTGAATATTAGTCTGAATTTAGCTATGTCAGTTGTGCTTGATAGTGGTGACCCAACGTCCGAGTCCTTACTGAGGGACCCCATTGATGTGTCTCTTCACCTTAGACTTCTAACAGTTGATGAAATTAAAAAAAATATTTATGTGTTGCGTAGTAATTCATCTGGTAGCGATCATATTGACTCTAAAACACTA
>CM051259.1:56744711-56829569 GCA_027921565.1 Artemia sinica
AAAAGTAAACCTAAGTATCATAAAAATTGTGGGAGGCTTTATGCTCGTGCCACATCATAGTCACATCTATCGATACAGAAAGCCAAATATTATGAATGACATTGCAATGTTCTTGGTTTTACCGTCTTACTTGTATTTAAAAATTGTATTTAAAACTCCATAAAAATGTTTTTAAATGTGGGTGTAAGGGTGTAATGTACATCGGGTAGAAAAACACGTAATTGACATGCGTAAAAAAAGAAATAATTATTTACTGTAGTCCAGACGTGAAAGCTAATCACAAATACAACGACGACAAACAAGTAAATCTCCATGAAACTCATTAGTTCTGAAATATAATACCAATATAATGTTCCTCTCAATTTTTCTGTGTTTAGTAATTAAGAATATTTTTTTGTTTTTTTTTTTTTTTCCAGAACTTAATTTGAACATTTTTTTTTTTCAATTCTTAAAGGCCTTAACATCAAAGCAACGGATTGACTGTTAATCGTATTATATCTGAGATATTTCATAAAGGTCTGGCGAATTGGTACAAAAAAAAATGATAGACTTTTCTTCAAACACAAAAAAAAAATTTAGAAGCCAATTCATGTAGTCATTCCATGATTAACAAACAAATTAAACGAAAATAATTATTTTTGAAGGCGAATTGTCATATGTACAAAGACTACTAACTAATTTACGTTATTAAGTTAAAATGATTTCACTTCAACTCTACTAAATAAAAGTACAGCACTTATAAACGAAGTGACAAACCATAAATGTGACGCACTCTTCTTGCATCTCAACCAAGAAAGAATTTTTAGCATTTAAATCAACGCCCCCAATGCTGTTTGTTTTTGTATTCATCTTTTTCCTAAAAATGCTTACCGTATTCCTTGTTGGACACGAATGGTAATTATTGTTGGTTAAAATTAAATAATATCAAGTAAATAAGCTGCTGCAGTTCCATTACAGCACCGATAAAAGTGTTCACAGCTTGTGATCTCGGGAGTCACCAACATTCAAATTATTGAAATAACATTAAAAAGTAAGTATAACACTAAAGTTGGCACATACCACCCAAAGGACGAACTTCTTTCCTTTCAATTGCTTAAATTCTTCTATAATTAGCATGATAGTAGCTTGCCCAAAGAGCACATCCACTTACAATCTAAGATTTGATGAATGTGCTCTAAGTTATGTTTGATATACATACGGGTAGAGTCGTTCAAAGGGATGGGCGAGCGGGGCAAGCTGCTCCGGGTGTCGTGGCTGAAGAGTCACCCACTTTGATCAAGTTTTTTTCTCTTTAATTCGACTTTTTTTTTTCTTATGTTTTAGTCGGAAGGTGGTGCTGTAAATAAAGTAAATTCGGCTTTTTCTTATATTTGAGTCGGAAGGGGGTGCTGTAAATAATGCAAATTCAACTTTTTTGCTTATATTTTAGTTGGAAGGGGGTTCTGTAATTAATTTTTCTCTAGGAGCTATCAACCCTAACAAACGGCTCTGGGTATGGCTGCCAAATTACGGGGTCGTTCATGCAAACGTGTGTGCTTCTTGTCGCCGCAGACGATATGATTTTACTGTATGTTTTCTAATTCAAACTACAATCAACAAAAGTCCCTGGTGTTTCGTTTCAAAAATTTGATATGGGATTTACTTTTTAATGAAATTTTTAATAAAAAATACATTGTAACTGCTATTTGCAGATCTAGAACCATTAAAATTCTGGCCATCCATCCCCGTGGAGGTTTTAAGTTTCCTAGCAATTTTTAAAACTACAGGGGTAAATCAGTATTACTTTTGCATACCCTTGTTCATCTACGAAGCCTTCACTAAATTTAGAACACCAGATTGAGCAATATCAATTTTTGACAAACTCCAACATTTACAAATTTTTGCAAAATTTATTCGCAATATGCATCTGTACAACCTCCGTTGAAAAATCCGTTGATTTTTTTAATTAAAATCACGCTGCCATCAAGCCATGGGTAATTGGAGAAAAGGCCAAGACATATAGTCTGAGTCAACCTGGCATAAGCCTTTTTGTTGACTGCAGAGCTCACCTTATTGATTGCTTCCTTGGTCTCCTCCCATATTTCATAGGGTATTGGATTTTCAAAATACAAATGGTAATGCTCTTTCTATATATCAACCTATCGCTTCCTAGAGAAATCAGTAATGAACATTTAAAAACTTGATACAAGTAACTGAGGCATCCTTATTTTCGTCCAATACTTCGTCGCATGATATACGACTAACAACCTCATAATATCCACTGAAGTATCTCCGCTTAAGTTTTCCAGAGACTTGGACAAATAACTGGAAAATGATCTGATCCTGGTATTATCAGAACCTCATAAGAGTTTAGAAATCATATCTTCAGGAACACAAACGGTATAATTTAAAGTTTGTGGCACGGTGTGTAATTGGTTGGAATTCCGTGTTCGTAAATTAATTCTCTCGCTCTTCCTCAATTAAAACGGTTTCAATCTTACTTCGGTCCTGTGAGTCAGATCGTCCCTCTCCCCATACTTCATTCCCGTGAAAAATTGAAAAGGACATTAAATTCATTTTTTCAAAATATTTTTCTTGCTTTCTTTTAGTTTTTATCCGAGGTTCATTCTTCTCATATTGACGATAATTCCACCCCCACCCCACCCCCCCCCCTACCACCTCACCCTTTTAATCCCAAATCTGGTTAAAATCTCCAATAAAACAATAACCTGTCCAGTATATAAGCAATCCAATAAAACAAATGTATATTCAAATGAATTTTCTTGACGCACTCAAGTTTGTGTGACTTTGACGAGACAAATTTTATTGGGAAGAGCGAGGTCAAACAAGTTTATGCAGTGAAGATGAGGTTGAAAGCAGTACAAATGCAGGACCTTTCTTCACCTGTAGGTTTGAAAATTCAAATTCAATCCATCTTTATATCTTTTAGGCGTATCAGGTGAACCTTCAAATACTGTTACAAGTCAAACTTGTAAATCTCGAAGTCAATTGAGTTTCAATCAAGAGCCAGTATCGGAATCGAGCGAGAGAGACGATGAGCAGATATTCTCTCTTGACGACGAAGAAGAAACTATGCATAAAGGAAAAAGAAGAAAGAGCAGAAGGTCAAACGGAAAATCAAAGAAGAAAAGGAAAACTGTCCAATCAGAGAAGGACGACGAAACTCCTAAGTCCACGCCATCTTTAAAGGTGATTAAAACAAACCAAACCAAATGTAAATGTTTACTTCAACCAAATTCAGGTGGCTTCAAAATAAAATACAAAATTCGGTTACTCCTTGTAAATGAAATGAATTGTGTATCTTATTTTGTTCTAACCTAGATTTGGCAGGAGTAATTGGTGTTTATTTGCTTTGACTTATTTTTATGACCTTAATTATTCTTGTCTTCTCTTTTTTTCTGGTTTTTTCACTTTTCTTCTTGCATTTATCATTTTCTTCTGACTTTTATGTGCTGTTTCTGGTTGTTTTAGTTTTTATTTGTGCTTAAGATGACTTATTTTCTTATCCTTTTCAAAAGACTTTTCTAACAATTTCTTCAATCGCTATTTATTTTTATTTAATCATTTTTATTTTTTTTTTTTTTTTTTTTTTTTTTTTTTTTTTTTTTTGTAATGACTTTCTCATACGTCGGAAGAGAAAACGCCGGACGAAGATCTTATGCTGACTAAATCTTTGGGCAACTTAGATAGAGTGCGTTTTGGTGAAATATCAAAATCAATTTAATAGAGGGCCAGAATTGACATGTATCATCTAAAATGTAGAAATTTGATTTGTGATTATTTATTTCTAATATTTTTTTAATAATTTCTCTTAAACTACAAGCTGCATTTGAGCAATTCTTTTGGATTTTAATATTCCTAAATTCCCACAATTACAGTAAATTGGGATTTTGAATTTCGAAATTTTTCATTGTATTTTGTAAACGACATCGTTTGTGTGCATGTCTTTTTAGATTTCTACTAATTTCTTGAATTTTATTTAAAAAGCCAGCCGTATGTTCCTCGAGATTAGGGGCTCCTTAGGCAGCAGGTCGTAATCACTCATTGGACAATATGGTCTTGTATAAGAGGACATTAAATTCAGTTATGTCTTTTTGCTACCACTATTTTTCTAAAGGACCTTCTTCTTTTCATGTTTTGTTCATTTACTCTTATTCTTGCATATATGATTCTTTTCTGGTTCGAAGCATAAGTAGGTTATCTCCTCTTAGTTTGTCATCGAGCTTGCCTTAACAGTTCTTCCAAGTATCTGGCTGTTATTTCCAACAATTTTTTTTTCTTACTTAGTGTGATATGTTATTGCGCTGTTGTCGAAACAAAAAAAATTGACATTAGTAATAATATTTGAACCCTCTATACATACAGAAATGCACTTAGAGGAGTATGGAGAAAGAAACATACATAATAAAAACACTTATCATCGCAAACACTAAAAACATATGATTTGGTTTTTGGTTAAGACCCAAGGGCCTTTCAGCTATAATTTTTAATGGGTAAAATGAAAATTTATTAATTTTCACATATTTGATGTCAACATAATAACAAGATTTGTCTTTTATATAGGCTATGTTGGGTTTGATTGGACCTGATTTAGACTAGGTTGTAGATCTATTTCTGTAAGTATCATCTATCTAGCTTGGATAGCTGACAAATCCTCAAGGTTTTGTCATTCATTGGTTCTTAATTTTCTATTTGGTTTTGCCGTTTTACTGCAACATAAACTGTAGATGTTTTTTTTTTTTAATTAAAAAAAAAACTTACCATCATCCTGGTCGGTTTTCATCAAAATGAAAATCGCAGTCCTAACGTGGCTTCCGTGCTGAGCTGCGAAATCGTTGCAATTTCTGTGAAATTTATTGCAGACAATGCGAATTTTTAATTGCAGCATATAAAATTCCAGTAACTACGTTTTTTTGACCAGGGAAAAATATCCGTGCAGCGGGAAATCGTTGCAACACAAAAGATTTTTTTACACAAAAATATTCATTGCAACAAAAATTTTTTACACCAAAATATTTGAAAAAATCGCTGAACAACATATCCGAAATCCGTTAAAATTGCCCGCCGGGAAAACATTCTGGGGCTGCTTAAAGAGGGTAGAAGGGGGAAAAAATAGTTTTCCATTTTTGACATTTAGGAAGCTTTTCTTACACTAAAATATTCAGAAAAAATCGCTGAAAACATATCCGAAATCTGCTAAAATCGCCCGTCGGAAAAATCTTCTACGGCTGCTTAAAGGGGGTGAAAGGGACAAAAAAAAATCGGTTTTTTTCTTTTTTGATAATTAGGAAGCTTTTTTTGTTTTAGGAAGCTAAAATGTTCAGAAAAAAATCGCTGAACAACATACCCAAAATCCGCGAAAAATCGCCCGCCGGCAAAACCTGGGGCTGCTTAAAGGGGGTGAAAGGAGTGAAATTTTGGTTTTTTGGATTTTTGATTTTTGGGATTTTATTTCTGTACGTTCGGGGACTCGATTCTGGTATAAATCAACTCGTTGAAACCGAAAATGATGTTACTTTTATTGTAACACGTCTGTAACTTATATTAAACTATAAATAAGATTTTAATAATTCCATCGCAAAAATAAGGAAATAGCTTTTCTTCCGAAGTGTTAGGAAGATCAAATCAATGGAAGCCTGAAATACTTCAAACAGCAACACAGGGAAATCTCGAACGGTAATTTAAAGGAGCAAAGAAGTATCCCACTCTTTGTTGCTTCGCTAATCGTTGGAAACCTGGTTATCCGATGAGAATCAACCATGTGAAGACCAGACTGCAGAAAAAGGGAAACTATAGGCATAGACGCATAGAAACTTGAAAAATTATTCTTATTATCGGCTTCTTTTACAGTTGGACAACAAAAACGTTAACACGTCTATATATAAATCACAGTTTTGATAATCATCATTTTTAGATCACGCAATATTGAGAAATCATCATTTCATTAATGAGCACTACAAAAGAGCACAACCACTGTTATTGCAAAACACTAAAATTCTTCTTCTTCTAGAGATGTTGGTTCAGAGTTATTACAGCTTCTTCCCATGCACTCTCCGCAAGCAAATGTGCAGGGCATATCCTTCTTACGGCAAGTGCATCTGGCCGTATCGCAACCTGATTTGCATTTGCAGCGGATAATTTGAAGAAGACTTTGGGCAGCTGGTTTCTTCTCCGTCATTACTGAGATGGAACTATCAGCAGAGAGTCGCCATCCCCAGTTCTCTGGTTTTCATCACAGCAGCCTCGCTTTTCCATTCCATTACCTGCAAATACACGCGAAAAGAATGGAACTTCCCAGCTGAGGGTGTGGGAGGCATCCCAACAGGGCAGACAAATGCGGAAGAGGAAGCGAGCTTGGCCAAGAACAGACGATGTCTCAAGAACACGAGAGTTTCTTCAGGCTTTCCCTTATAAATTCTCAAAAGAGCTTGCTCACTAGCTACAATGAACTCGTCTTTCGTAGCCTTCGAGTCCATAAAGACCTTAGCGGCCTCACGGAAAGACGATCGGACCGGTACAATGACACTCCGACAGATTTACCAATTCCTTTGAATCTCGAAGTGGTGTCAAAGCCTAGAAACGCGTGCAGAAATAGGATTGCACCACACATGTCCCTTAGTTTTTCTTTGATGGAGCAAATATTCCATAGCTTATGTTCGTTTGAAGCTTTCGTCTCGGATCTGAAATACAGGCCTTTGTGGGTGGCAGTGACGTGATAGAGGAGAAGGATAAGGAGGTCAGTGTCGTTGCCGTTGAGACACATCTACTGAGTTCTTGCACTATGAATGGTTGTGGTTACAATCAGGACATCCGCATCAGCAGAAGCATGTTGTACCGAACAACCTGCTGCGGACAATTTTTCCCCTATTGCTAGAATTATCCGCTGCTTGTTTGTGCAGTTTTGCAAGAACTCTTCCTTCTTTCTTGTTAACATTGTTGTACCAGTGAATTCTACCAATGTGCACTGTGTACCCCTGGAACGTTTGAGGTGAGCCATACCTTTCGTCGAAAGACCATTGTCATATCTATCAAAAACTACCGAAGCTTTTCCAATCAAGAGGTGACATACTTGACGTAACTTTCGCAAATGAAGTCAAATGTAGAGTTCGGTTGCCAAGTCAATTTCTTGAGCAGCCAGCCGCTGTCAACGACATAGTGGCACGAGTCTGTGCTCATCCGAGTGGTCCCATGACGCCTTTCGAGTTGCGTTTGACAGAAATGGTTTGTCGGCAGGACGCAGAACTTCATAGGATCCAAAAAGGGATGGGGGATGCGTACAAAGCTCATACGACAAAAGGTCTTGAAGATCGAATTCTCCCCGGTTCACCGTCGCTGTTAACAACTGATTTGGATGCCATTGTAACAGCCTTGTCTTTCTTCCGGAACGAAAATAAATCAGCTGCCTTCCCAGTCATTTCGTCTAGAATTCGGGCTCCAACTTCTTTCGCGGTGTCTGCATCTACATTAGCTTGTGCAGTTAGGCCGGTAACGATGTTGAGGAACCCTCCGTGTTCTCTGAACGGAATCAGGGTTCGCAAAAAGTCTAGGACCGCCTCCGTGTCATCAGTATCTCTCTTCATCCGACACTGGAACGTTTTCGACGGGTTGATCACTTGTTGAGTAACTCAGGCTAGTCAGACCTTGCATTGAGGCGTTTACTTCAGCACGGATCGGCATCGAAAAAGCCATATCAGACGCTGAGTTTGTGTGATCCCCCGTCCACGAGTTAGTCCACCTGTTTTCTTCAAACTGCGCATTAGAGCTTGCTCAATGACTAGATCCGGTGACAATCCAGCCCAGTACCAATCGCTTCTTCTTATAACAAACTGACCGATTTTGAAACTTGAGTAGAGCTCTGGATTGTTTTCTTTCAGGTCAACCATAGTCTGGAGACGAACACGAGCGGACTTCGCATATAGGTTGTGCCCTGCTGCCGCATAGTACGGAAGCATCTGTTCAAGGCTATCCAAATACAGATCCCAGTTCCCGCACCTCTCTGCTCTAGTAAAATTACGCAATACTTTCACCATGTCCATGTACTGAAACCACAAGCATGCTGTTCGATTGCCCGTTAGCTCCTCCTTCTTTCTTAGTTTGTTAGCAGCACTAGTTCCGACTTCGCACGAGTTGACATTTTCTATAGAGACCTCGCCAGCATCAACACCCTCGAAGATCACAAGGGCTTCATCAATATCATCGTGGGTCTCAAATTCCCTATCTTCATTGTGTTCCGTCGAGTTGTGCTTGTTGTCAAATATCAAAATGGCAGAGCTCTATCAATGATATTATGCGCGCAAACTGCTCGAGATAGTGCTTTCCCGCTCATGATATGCTTTACTGTATTCTTAGCGTAAATTTGCTCAAGCACTTCTTCTAATCTTGTGTCTTCCAAAATGTGTCCGATTGAACTTGGAAATATTCCAAGTAAGATAGTGAGGTCTTTCAAAGAGCTTCCAGTCGGCTCAGAGTCCGCGATTGTCATAGCCGATCCTGTTATGTGCGCTGTGCAGCCTGCGTTTTCGAAACCTAACTGTACCTAGTCTTTAATGGGCCGTATAGACTAGAATATTCAAGTTTCTATGCGTCTATACTTAGTCTCTCTTTTTTCTAAAGTCTAGTTTTCACAAGTTGATTCTCATCAGATAACCAGGTTCCCGACGACTAGCGAAGCAAAATAGAGTGAGGTACTTCTCTGCTCCTTTAAGTTCTATATTTTCCTCTATTGCTTTTCGCAGTCTGTTCGAAGTATTTCAGGCGTCCATTGATCTGATCTTTCTGTAAAACTTCGGAAGAAAAGCTACTTCCTTTATTTTGGCAATGGAGTTATTTTTTGTAGTTTAATATAAGTTTTGAGAAGTGAGACAATAAAGTGATATCATCTTTCGGTTCCAGTGATTTGATTTATACCAGAATCGAGTCTCCGAACGGACTGAAATAACCAAAGTCGAAAAAGGATTTTTCATCCCTTCACCCCCTTTAAGCAGCCCCAGAAGGTTTTCCCGGCTGGCGATTTTAGCGGATTTTGGATATGTTGTTCAGCAATTTTTTTTTAACATTTTAGTGTAAGAAAAGCTTCCTAAATGTCAAAACTGAAAAAAAAAACTATTTTTTTGCCCCCTTCCAACCCCTTTAAGCAGCCCCAGAAGGTTTTCCCGGCGGCAATTTTAGCGGACTTTGGATACGTTGTCCAGCGATTTTTTCTGAATATTTTAGTGTAAAAAAAGCTTCCTAAATGTCAAAAATGAAAAAACCTATTTTTTCGCCCCCTTCCACCCCCTTTAAGCAGCCCCAGAAGGTTTCCCGGCTGGCGATTTTAGCGGATATTGGATATGTTGTTCAGCGATTTTTTCTGAACATTTTGGTGTAACAAAAAAAAAAAACCTTTTGTTGTGTTGCAATTTTGTTCGGGTCGACCCACTTTTCCCCGTACTTTTACTGGACTAATAGAATTCTCCTTTTCTTTAATAGCATGCCATATTAAATTGTTAGTGGTTTAGTTAATTTGATTAGATTTTCATATTAAATGCAAGTGGTAATATTGTCGTTGGTTATTTAGTTCGGAACGACGGATAGTGATGTGACCCTGTAAACTCAGCCACAGTTGACCTGGTGCTAAATGGGTTCCTTAAGAAATCTGGGGAATGTAAACAGGAAGGGTGTATGGAGCGCAGGATGCCTGGCCCTAACCCCCCATGACATTTCCTGATTGAAGGGCCATGAAATGGAGATCAGCACCGTCGATAGGGACTAAAGTCCAGTGCCTTTCTTTTTTTTTTTTTTTTTTTTTTTTTTTTTTTTTTTTTTTTTTTTTTTTATGCCATATTAAATGTTGAAACTAGAAAAGCATGATTCTTGTGCGAATTACGGTCGGATTTGGTGACGTTGGCAATAGCTTTTGCTTCGGGAATTATGTTGAAATTTGTGTTTCCTATAGAACTAGGAAAAAAGATAAATGTAAATGTTCGAGACAAATGTAAATGTCTCAAATGTTTGAGAACCAAACCTCTATATAAACTTACTATCTCTAAGCTCTAAGAAGTTTCTGTAAAGATAAGTGCTTGCTTACGATTAGGCTGGTGTTGAGATTGAATTGGAATAATACGTCCGATCAACCACAATAATCCATTTTCCCAATTTTTTTTTTTCTTTTGTGACTGTTTTCCTACAGATATACTCAGAATTTGAATGTAACATCCAAGGAAATGAGCAATTTTTCTAAAGTTAGTCCAAAAGCGGTACATTATCCTGTGTTTAAAGCTGTGTTAAATACATACCTAGATTTTTTCGTCATTATTTGAACACGTTTTTTTTTAGACTGAATATGGTTTGAATGCATGGAAGAAATGGGTAACTGAGAAGAACGTGGAATTAGAGAACCTGATGCGTTCTGGGAAAAAAGGGTTGAAGCCATTTAAGACTGAACTTCTGTCAATGTCACCAGAGGAAGTGTATGCAAGCATGTGCTTCTTTGTGAAGGAATTGAAAAAGCCAGATGGTAGCAAATATGCACCAGATAGTATCTATTACCTCTGTTTATGTAAGTGGTTTTTCATCTTCGTTTCTTTATGAAAATATTATTATTTCTACATCCCTCAAAATAATCTATACATCCCTTTCTTGGACGGCTTAAGCATAACTTAGAAGGCTCAAAATAATCCATACATCCCTTTCTTGGACGGCTTAAACATATCTTGGACGGCTCAAAATAATCTATACATCCCTGTCTTGGACGGCTTAAATATATCTTGGACGGCCCAAAATAATCTATATATCTCTCAAAATAATATATACATCCCTCAAAATAATCTATACATCCCTTTCTTGGACGGCTTTATAGCTTCTTAAACATATCCATATTCTAGTATGGGTCAGCTATAGGACCAGTGGCAATCAGATTTCGGTGTTTCCTCAATCAGTAATTACAGGGGTGGAATGTGCCATCTTTTGAATCGCAGTACTTAAATTTTACTTAGTACTGGCCATAGTTTACTCTCTAATTTGTAATTACTGTATATCAACTATAATAAGCCTGTCTTTTCCAAAACACACTACTAAAATCTCTTCAAGCCGAACAATTTCTTGCAGAAATAGAACTAGAGGTTACGGCCTAAGTAGCTAGTTGGGGGTTACGGAGTTAGTCCGAATGATCCCCCCCCCCCAACTTTTGGTGTGCACAAAATGTACCAGAGGGACGACGTAAGACACGGGTGGGACGACTGAACGTTGTTTATTTGTTGCATTAATCAAAAATAATGCTTTTTTCTCTTTAAGCCAAAGGACCAAGGAGCTAAATTTTGCATATTGAGTTTGGAAGTCTGATATTGAAGCAACAGATTTTCCAAGCCCATTCATTCCCATAAGGATCAGTTATAGCCAAAGTAGCTTTGCTAGCACACTTTTTTCGGATATGATCAATCATATTTCGAGCTATCTGAATAAAAGATGGTTTTGTGCTTAACATTCAATGAATAAATTATTCATTTTTGTGTGTGTGATGTTTTTTACAGCCATTTTTAAGTGAACTTGTTTTTTGTTTTTTTTTTAGCACTTTGTGTTTTGATCGTCTTTTCTCTATGTTTGTTTCTATGTTTGTATTCTATGTTTGTTTATATGTTTCTATGTTTGTTATTCTCTTGTAGGTGTGCAAAAGCATTTGAACGAAAACGGTCGTGTTGACGATATATTCTCAGATTTTTATTATGAGCGATTTTCAATCCATGTCAATGAAGTCATTTCTGAATATGTGTCTGCTCGAGGGGACGAGGCATTTTTGACGTCTAGAATCGAAGAAGAACATCTTTGGGAGTGTAAACAACTGGGTGCCCATTCACCCCAAGTGCTCCTATATACTCTTTTCTACTTTAACACAAAATATCTTGGATTGAAGGTATTCCCTCCCTCTTATCCTCTTTCTCTCTCTCGCTCTCTCACTCTCTTCTCTCATATCTACTCCCCCCTTTTTTCTTCCTCTTTATCTGTCTCACTCATGCGCTATGACTTTTGCATATACTTTTTGCTAATTTTTAAACGCATGTCAGTGGTAGACCTCTTGTCATAGACAATAATGTCATAGACTCTTATCAACTGGCTTATTAACATTTTGTTTATTTATAGGAATAAAGCTGGGAAGTGAACTTTTTTTTTTCTTTTATTGTAGCAAAAATAGATTTTTCAGTTCATCAGAGAACCAGTTAGGTTGACCACGCAAAATCAAACATATTTCTCACAAAAAAAGACTAGTTTAGTTTTGAAAAAAAAACAGCAAATTCTGCTTGACAAAATATATGATAAATGTTTTAAGTTCATCTAGGGGAAATAAATAAAGACGACAGTTAGATGATAAACTTTTATCCAAAATTAATTTACCAATAAATATGTATAACAAACATTTTCATCTTTATATGCCCTCGTAAGTCTCTGTGTCTTGGAATGTAGGGATAACGAAAAGAAGAAGAAGACGAAAAAAAGGCACACACAAACTTAAAAAAGAGGAAGAAGAAAATGAGGAACAACCGCCTGCCGCTAAAACCAATCTAGATCAAACTGTCATGCACAGTAGAGGGACAATAAAAAATAAATAAAATAATAATTATTCTGAAATCATTCTGAAGATAATACATACAATGATCAGGCACGAGATATGTACCAATTCTGAGGGCTGCAGGAATATCACTGTGTACCGAAGAATATAAAAAAAAAAAAAACTTAAAAACAAGTGACTGCTTGTTAACAGCACTATTTATTTCGAGGGTAGGGCTCCTCGCTTTATCAATTCCTGAGAGGAATCTGATAAATTCTTTCTTCTTTCTTTCTTCTTTCTATCAGAAAGAAAGAAAAAGTAGAAACCCAATAAAAATTTTATTGAGGGTTCTATGAATTCCAGATTCTTGATATCTTAGACTAAATTGATGTCTGAAGGAGTGATTCTCAACAAACTCGAGAACCGGTCATGTCCACCACTAGGTCTACTGAGAACCCTTGAAAAACGAATTGCAGATGAATGAGGCGAGCCTTAGTAATTTTTTTAAGGAAATCAGGAAGCCCTATTCAGCAACATTTATGGCCAGGCAATTAGCGTTGATGCGGATTTTTTTTTTTTTTTTTTTTTTTTTTTTTTTTTTTTTTTTTTTTTTTTTTTTTTTTTTTTTTTTTTTTTTTTTTATTATCTACATAAGTACTTGCTTTCAATTAGATTGAATTTATACTGAATTATAAGCTGTCACAAACTTTACAAAAGGGTTCGATTATTAGTTCGTACTTTGGTCGTATAAAGTGAAAAACAACGTGTGTCAAAATTTGACAAAAAAAGGAAAGTTGGGGGGGGGCAGGAGGCTAATATGGGCTCAGTACAAAATAAAACTAGTGCCACTGAGTGGTACCCACTAGAGCATAAATTATTGACCTCCGTTGTACAGCCTGATGGCAAGTTTGTAAAAGCACTAGAATTCCCATGTATTATTGACATTTCTGGGCGTGGAAAGATTTTTGGGTGGCATAATTTACATAATAAGATCTTTAACGATTCAGAACAGTGCTGATGGCATCTTTGGTAAAAGCAACTTGAGAGTATTCCCATGTATGTATACTCCGTTAGACGAGGTCCAGCCAGGTGGTGAGGAGGGCGGGGGAAGAGGGGTAGAAATTTCTGGACGTGGGAAAGAGGGGGGGGCGTTTTTTGGGTGGCATAGGTGCTACATAATAAGATCTTGTAACGTAAATTCAGAACGAAATAGGCCCTGAACCGCATCTTATGGGTCACCAAACTGAGTTGGTCAGTGGTCCACGGGAAGGGATCCACGAAGATAACCCTTCTAGACAAGAGTCGCCAGGTGCTAGAATTCCTTCTTGTACCTTAGAATTGGTAGTTTGGGAATTGGATGTGTAAACGAATCGAAAGCTTTTCGGACGAACAAAAGATATTGTTTTTTGTTAGTTCAAAAATTTTGTTCGAAAATAGTTGAATCAAGTGAAGAAAAATTTCAGGAATGAAACCAGGGCTGAGAATATAGCCTGGGGAGATATTGACTAGCTACTACCTCTAGGCGAGGGCCACTATGTTAGGTCTGCCTCTGCTCCGTGATTCTTGTTGGATGCCTTGTAACTATTAGAGGAGAAATTGTAAAAAAAAGGATGCCTTAATTTTTGATTTTTACGCCTTCATTGCGTGGATTATATCAACCTTATACGATGCACCAATCATTGTCTTTTCGGCCACAAGTCTCAGTGCAGAGGTGATTTAACCTGCTCGAGGTAGTTTAGAAGTTGGATGCGTTATATAACAAGGAGTACACTATTAGAATCACCTTGTCCAAAACCCCTTAATGGGAAACTTACGGTCCCTTGGCTTGAATTACGAGGTAAATCTATTGGCTTGAAAAACAAGAAAAGTGGCTGCAACCACAATATTCTGCATCAACAGCATCTTTGTTTTTTTTCTTCTTCTTTTTTTTTTTGTCTCAGATAGCGGGGACCGGAACATTGTAGAGAGCTGTTTAATGGCTCATTTTAAAGGCAATTGATGTGGTTAAAAATCTTTTTTAATTAAAAACAATATTTTTTTTTTAAACAAAATCAATTTTTTACGAAAAACTGCATTTTTTTCTATAACACTGTAGTAGCTTTTGTTATTAACATCAGGAATTTGTCATGCCATAAAAAGGACTCTCCTTCTCAATAATTTCTTCTAGAAAATAAGTGACGTCATAAATGTAAGCTGTGTGCAGTTTTTACTAAGAAAAATTCGCTTTTTTAATTATCCTGAATAAAAAAGGAAAAAGAAGGATAACTTAGATAATGCTACAATTTTCTTTAGTAAATTCGACAATAATTTACAAAATTGTAATGTTATTACTGTTAAAAATAGCGGCTAAAAGTGTTTTCCTTAATCTTTAAAAGTAATCTTAAAATAGAATACCAAAAATAGTATGTATATTTTCTAATTTTTATTGTTAAAATTTACACAATGTCTACGTTCTTTTCTCTATTCTATGCATGGAATTCTAATCCACCTATTTTGCTAGTCAATAATGGTGATTTTTTTTTTTTTATGTCAAGAAGTTTAATTTTCATTTACTTATTGAACTGAAAGAAAACGCTAAAATCTAAATTTCAACGTAAAATCAAACCAGAGTTTATAAGCCAAAACCACTAAATTTGATTATTAGGTAAACTTAAATAAACCTAAAGAAATTAGTCTTTTACCAGGAGTATAGAACAATTTTACTTCCTCAAATTCAACCAAAATATCCACAGTAAAATATGCCGCAAAAAATACTCAATGCAAGAATTGTGTCTAAGGGGCATAGCTGACATTTGTATGGTTAGAATATAATTGCCGAAAACCGTTTGTTAAGCTGTGCTTGGATCTGTGGGGTAACGTATGTCCAGTCGCACCTTGATCTCCCTGTTCTAAATTGCCGTGTTAATAATTACCTTGAGAACAGCTTAACAATTGGTTTTTAGCAGTTATATCGGAAGACCGAAATTTTCAGTTTGGACTTCCGGGCTCTGACGGCTAGTTTTTGTTTTCTTTTTTGCTTTTTTTTTTTTTTTTTTTTTTTACTTTTTACTTTTGCAATGGGTTTTTTACAAAAATTACAGCACAAGTTTACTGATAGACGGGAAAAAATTGAACCGGAGTATGAGTAATTAATCGTATGTCCAGGAAGGAAGACGTGTTCATACGTGAAGACAACTTGAATATTTTTTTTTCTAGACCTTAGAAAGTCACAAGACTCTGTCATATGCAAGCATCATTAAAAGCTGAAAAAAGTCCCAGGTGGTAGTTTGGAAGGAAGCAACGGATCTCAAATCACAAGATTGGTAACACTTAAACACATCACACCTAACAGAAAGAGTAAGTAGTATTTTAGATATCGATTGCTGCAGGAACCTGCCATAATTAGTGGTTTCCATAATTAGGGTGGCTTGAATATAGATGGCAGTTTTTCACGACAATCAGGTTATTTATTCAGAAAAAAAAATCATACAAAAGTAGTTTTACAAAGTTTTTTTTTTTTTTGTTTTTATGAATAAGCATAACGATAAATCGATGGAAAAAAAGAGTTAAGATTAATTATACATTTTTGTAGCTGGGTAATATTAGTGATTTTGTAAGTTTTTTAGGGGGGGGGCAATTGCCCACACTAAAGCAAAAAAACGAATATAAAGCCGACAAACGGGTCTATGACGGTATCACAAGGCCTTATTATTGTCTACAATGACATTGGATCTAGTATTTTAGATAGATGGCTCCCAAACAATGAGCAAAAGGTCAACAAAATGTGACTCCAGGGGAGACATAGTCCCTGCAGCTCCATCGACATGGGCCCCAAACTTAAGCACGGCTCTAAAAGTCTAGCAGTATTGTTTGCTCCCAATGTAAAAGTCCAAGCTGCGGACGAACTCGGTGCAAAACTTAAGTCGTGACTTGCGTAAATGCGGGCAATTCATAAATCAGTTAAAAAAGGAACTGAGTTCTAACTTAGTGTAATAGCAGTCTAAGTGATAACTTGATTTGAAGAAGAGATAATGCTGCTGATAGACTCGTCATAGAAATGATAAAGCCTTGCGCTTGGTGTGAAATAGAGCTAAACGCAAGCTGCACTTTTTAGTGGAAAGACAGGCTGATAACATCTTTTTATATTGGAAACAGAATGATTTTCAATATCTAAAAATCAGAGACAAAAAAGTTGGACCCCCTTCCCCACTGTTAAATTTTTTGGCAGAAACATTGGTACGCTGTACCTTATTGGAACAGTTCGAACAAGGATCATCAATCTCTAGGATTTGAGGCACGGAAGTAGAACCTTCGCTTCTCCAAACACCGCTCCCACTGCTAGCTTTTCAACAGAATAGTTTTTTATGAGATGTCTTTTCTACGATCGGTTTAAAACTAATAAGGTAAGTACATTGTAGTTGGACATGAGAGCGATTTTGCTCAGAGGTGCCGTCCCTCCTCCAACCTTGGCATGAAAGCGCTCATATCTTATTGAAACATATGGAACAAGAACCTTGGGTGAAGGGGACAGAGAAGACGAGTTTTTTAGAGCTATATGCCACTTACAGGCTCCATCCATCTCCTGAACGAAAATACCTGAATCTGCTTGAAACACAGTGGGTACGCAACTAAAGCCAGGTAGATTTTGCGTTCAAAAATGTTCTACTACGTGCTTCAAGTATCATCCGTTGTAGAGTTTTTTGATGGTTGGGGATCGGCTAGCTATGAAATTCTGAAGTCTACTAGTGTCTAGACTGTAAAGAAACCTCGCGTAACGACCTCCTTACCAAATTCCAAGTGAATGTCGGCACTTACGATTCCTAGATTGCTTCCCCTGCCAGCTACAGCAGAAGCTATGAATTTCAAGCGGTTATCCCAGGCATAATAGCCTACTTTTTCTAAGCCTTAAATTTTTCTCAACTATATTATGTTATTGCTAATTTATCTCTTGACACTTGTACTGTATAGCTTAACTAAGAATTCTACGAATATTCTTACTATAAGCTATTAATAAAACTCAATTTGAAAAAAAACGAGGAAAATTAACTTACTGAATTTTTCAGTCAAAAGCAATTTCCTCAAGAAAGTAAAAGCCGATTTCAATTAGCTTGTAATAACCAACTGTATTGTTACACAGAAATCGAACCTCTAAAAAAGTAAACTATTTTAACAATATAAACACATCAGAAGAAACTGATCATCTTTGCATTCTTCCTGTTGGATTATTTGGAAATGCTGATGCATGACTTTAGCGGAATCTACGCTCTGTGGCTGCTTGGTTCAACCCTTGGGCTTCATATTGCCAAGGAGTGATAAATCCACTGTCATACCGCAGATTTCTTTGTGCTGCTTATAAACATACAAAACCCATTGATTTAAAATTTAGCCTTGGAAACTTATTAGCGTAATTTTTTTTTTTTTTTAATTTTAGGGAAATGGGAAAACATCCTTAAAAAAGGGTATGGCTTTTTTTTACCGTTATAGAGCTGGTTTAGCAGGGTAATTTTGCACGATGATTACCAATTTTCAGTTTATGTTTTTGAAACTGAAACTAATGATTACAAAATTCTTTTCCGTTTTTTCCGTTTTCCTTTTTTTTTTTTTTTTTTTTTTTTTTTTTTTTTTTTTTTTTTTTTTTTTTTTTTTTTTTTTTTTTTTTTTTTTTTTTTTTTTTTTTTTTTTTTTGTGTAATCCAATAATATATTTCAGTATTTGCAGTATAATGTGTTATAGAGTAATAATAAGACTATTTGAAACAAATTCAATCTTGGAAAGTGTAAATTTGTAATTTGGTGGATTGGGCCAATTTGCTAATTAAATATTCGATTTGTAGAGGAAAATTTTCTATTTGAGTTCCAAGTATGCTCCAAATTTAGATAATTTAGTTGTATATTACATCATTTATGTTTTACGATCAGTGTAATTCTACTAATTCCTTATTTGACTGAGAATTGTCATCTATAAGTTTCGAATATTGGTAACACTTACTTTTTCATTTAGAATCAAATGCTACATGAATGTATTATGTGGTTTTTTTATATTTTTTATTTATTGGATTTGCTAATCAAGTTCTATTGACTAATTGACTGTTGGCTAATTAATTATAAACTGCAATAAAATAAAAATGATTTACAAACAAACCGCCGAAAAAAGGCAACAAAGCGACGGCTGAAATCCTTTGCCTCTCAATCGATTAATCAATCATAAAAAAAAACTCATCATGTCCTATTTGTTAAAAAAAGAAACTTGCTTTAAAAACTATAATGTCTTATTCCAAAAATAATTTTTTAATTTATTTTCAAATAAACAAATATGCTCATCCCCAGAAGCCACTCGGAATATTATTCAAAATTGCTACTACCCATTCTCTTCTATGTTATTCCGTTCTCAAGATATTCTGCTTCTTTTCTTTTCAGGAAACGCGACTTTGGCTAGTATATTAGTTTTTTGCCATATCTTTTGCCAAAGAAAACTTTTTACAAGAAAATACGTATAAATACAGGTAAAGAAAAATTATAACACTGTCGGTTGTTTTTTTTGCTATCTTGTAAAATCTGTGTAATATTGCATACTGTCTTTTGGATTATCGAAACTGATCTTTTGTAAAAGTCGATGAAGCTGATGAAATTTAAACTTAATCCATTCATAAGAATTTGGTCAAGCAGGAGTAATCTATGGATTGCACATGTTAACGCTTATTTGCGATTATTGAATTTTAATTCAGTAGTTATACATTCGAGACTCGTTGGTCAGTAATCAGTGACCTGTCGCAAATCTTCTCCCTTCAGAAAGGTGGTCTTATTATCTAATCGTAAACGTTTTCCTTTTGCAGAAGAAGGCATAGATGGCTTTCCAGAAATGGTTGAAAATTGGGAAAATCCTTTAAGATGTCCTGTTAAGCTGTATGAGTTCTATATTTCTAAATGGTGAGTTGACATTGCCATTTTCTTCTTCAAATACGCTTGTTTTTGCATTCCGAAAGTTGCGCAATTATTTTTTTTCTTAAATTATTTAAAGAACAGTTGCACAAACACTTAGTTATTTCAAAGCACTGTTGTTAGGTATCTAATTGTGTTTTCCAGAGACTCTGCCATGAACAGTACGCTCAAGGAAGCTGTGTTAGAGGACATCTCATGAGGTCTTCGTTGCGGCTGATCTGAACTCTTCTATGGACGAAAAAACGATTCCTCTCAGGGCTGCCGTAATCCAAGGGAAAAAAACGAAGTCTGTCGGGTTCATCAGGACTAAAGGGGAGTAGCGTATTTGGCCAGGAACTCTCAGACTCGTAGCGTCTTGCGCCAAGGTGTTGTCACTATGGAATAGCCGGGTAGTGGAGATGTCTTCTCACAT
Source organism: Artemia sinica (assembly GCA_027921565.1). Taxonomy (NCBI): domain Eukaryota; kingdom Metazoa; phylum Arthropoda; class Branchiopoda; order Anostraca; family Artemiidae; genus Artemia; species Artemia sinica. The sequence continues at coordinate 56,764,561 of CM051259.1, forward strand.
CCTGACGACCTTTTTCGGAGTTTTTCCAGCATATCCACAATATAGACGCGTTAGCTTTCTATTGCTCAGGAACAAACTTCCTGTGGACCTCCGCTTTGTTGTCGAAAAAGACAATGAACATTGTTTTCAATTTTCATTTGATCAGTCTTGCCTTTCGGGGTTTGAGGGATTGATTGGTCTGTCTCTCAGAGCTCTGCTGTTTTGTTCCTGAGTCATATATTAAAAAAAACAGGTTTTATCAACAGTAGTTCAGTAGTTTTAATAATCAGGTTTATTTTTAACAAAAGTTCAGTTAAAATTTCCGCTCGGTTGCTCTTGCGGTTGTCTGACCAAGTCTTGGCCGCGAGTGTAGTGCACACTTTTCTCGTCGCTAGATCTTCAGTAGCATTCCAAAAGACAGCAGTAGATGACAAGTGCAGTTCATTGGCAACCATCTTGATGCTTAATCGATGGTTAGAGTCTAGAAATTTGTCGAACACGGGCCAAACTGTTGTCGGTTTTGCTGATTGATTGTCGCCCAGAGGGTTTTTCGTCGTGAACCTCTTCCTTGCTCTGCTTAAACTTTAACCATTTCAAAACTTGTGATTGGAGTAGAACAGACTCTATGTAAGCCTCACTAATCATTTTATTAGCCACTCAGGATATTTTTAGTTTGGCACAAAACTTAATCGCGTAACGTCCATTCTTTCCGAGACACGGTCGGTGCACCAGGGGTTCACAATTATCAACGTCTTGCCACTTTCACAGCTTAAAGAACACTAAGACTGGTTACGCGTCAAAGCTTTGTGTTCTGCTCACCTGCTTCAAGCGGTCTAATCTCACTCTGACCAATGAGAATAGTGCAGGAAACTCAATTGGATCAAAGTTGGAATTTTTGGAAACATCATTTCTTCAAGTTCACTTCTATCCCTCTGGCCAAGTCAGAATTTGAATTTAAACCACCCGCTCCTTCAACATCCATTGAAAATTTCAATTCCATCCTCCAAGCTGTTCCTGAGATAATGCGGATACGCTATATGGATAACTGGGGGTGTATATGTTTTTTTCCGATCTATATCGCTTCTTCGCTAGAAAAAGATCCTAGTCCGACAGAACCTCATAATGCCAGAAAGCTAAACAGATAGAAGAACAGGCCTTTAGAACCTTTCCCTGTGTCCTCGCCCTTAAGTGAAGATTCAAGGTCTCAAACCCCCCCCCCCCCAATGTTCCGTAAAAGTTTCAACTTGACTCCCCAAGCTGCTCTCAGGTTATTGCATATTCACCATTTTGATAACCTGGTACAACGTATAGGGCTTATAGTGCAAAAATGTTCACGTGAATCGGATATACAAACATTTTATCCTCCTCCCCCGAACATACTTAAAAGTCTCCCTGTGTCCCCCTTCCTTCTCCTACACTACTAGAATGTTTCGATCGCCCGTCAGAACAAAGTGTATTTTGATGTAGTTCCACTAGCTTTCCCCGAGTCAAAATTCTATACCTCCCCCCCCCCCCCATTCAACAAGACTACCTATAAGTTTCAACTTGATACCCCAATCTGTTCTCGAGATATTGTAGATGCGCCATTTTGATGGCAGCACCCTCTATATTTTAACTTGCCTTGATAATTAGACGTGCTTGGATTGTAAGTACCCTAGGAGTTTATTGTACAAAAAACTGTCTGGTGGATCAAAAGACAGAATTTGTCTGTGCCATTCCTGAAGCCGTTGCTGAGATGCTGCAGAAAGAATTTCTCGATGACCTGGATGCAATAAGTGTCTTCTTATCTCCCTCCCTAGATCAAAATTTTGGATCTACTTGACTCCCCCCAACACTGAAAGTTTCAACTTGATCCCCTTATCGATTCCTTAGATGTCTCAGATAATTTAAATACGTGGGTGCACAAGCGTGTCAATTAAGGGAGGGGTCAATTTACACCTCTTTACCCCTCCCTCCTGCATTTTGAAAAGTACCTTTTGGTATTAAATTGAAAAGACTAAACACATCAAAATCCACCCTGCCCTCTTGATTTTGATAAATTCATTTTGCCACCACCCGTATCTTTTTCGTGAATTGATGCCTTTGTGGTTGCAGCTAGTATCTTTTGGTTTACCTAGCCGATTGGATAACCTGGACAAAAACCTGGACAGCTAGACACTGAAGGCATACCCATTAGATCTTTCGATGTTCCTGAACAAGTCATCAATTTCCAATTGAATGAACCCTTTCCCAAGTTTTCAACGACCCTCCTTTCTGTACTAGGTGGCTGGAAAATAATTTTTTCGTCCTTTTCTGGCCCTTTATTGGGCCTGGTTTGGGGAATTTCTTTTTTCCCTTTTACCTGTCTATGGGAATCCCCTTAGTGTAAGGATTTAAAGATGAAAGTTTTGATTTGATTGGTTAAAAAACTTTTCGTCCCGTTTATTGGGGGGGGGGGGGGGCTTGACGGGGTTGTCTTGGTGGTCAAACGCCACCACGGGATGGGGACTGGTTGCGCTAGAACTCCATGTTAAAAAGAATGGGGTTGGGTAATGAATAAATAGAAAATAATGCATTGAGGATATATGTGCTAGAGTAATGTTTTTATTTTTATTCTTTGTTTTCAGCCCAGAATCTGTTCGAATGAAAAATGACATATACTATTCTTGTCCTGAAAGGAGTTGTGTTCCTGACAGTCCAGTATGGTATTCAGTGCGAAATGTTCCAGATGAAGTCTTGCAGCGAATGCTGAATAGAACACTGCTTGTTCGGGGAGTTAATGAGTCGTTAGTTGAACTGGAAGAAAGTTAATGAAACATGATTCAGTTTTATATTACTTACTTAGTGTCAAACATAAGTTGAAATAGAATCAGTTTCTTTGTTAGTCTTTTTTTTTTTTTACGGCTTCTCCTACGGAGAGGCCTTGGGACTTTTCTATAGCTATTTTAAAAATTTGTGTAATTATATTCGGCCTGCCCATTTTTTTTTTTTATTATTATTATTATTACTATTGTTCTGCTGTTCATTTCTGATCTTTGTAATATTACTGAATTTTGTAAAATAAAAATTACAGTTTTTATTTTATAGTTTTGAGTGATCAACTAAAAACCCTAAGATTAGAGTGCCATCGATATTTGAATTTTTACTCTGTCGAGCTGATTACAAATTGCTTATTAATAACAAAAAGAGGGGAAAACAGTTGTTGCAGGAAGTGCATGCTAAAAATTGGGAGTGCTGGATGCATAAGCATATACAGGCTGGTGCTATCTCCCTCTCTCTTTTTCTCTCCGACATTATCATTTAATTGCTACATAAATACACATTTATCCTTTTACATCTCTTCAGTTCAATCTTGTTCAACAGCTCAAGAAAACACTCCGATATAATATAATTTTAAGGTCATTTCATTTCTTTATTAAAAGTTGGAAAAAAACTGCTGTAAACGACCATTAAATAATTCATATGTTCGTTAACATACGAAACCAAGTAGATTTTTAGTTCGCAGTGTATGTATCACAAAGTACAACTCTTAACATAATATTTCAAATACTTTTTTACTTTTCGATTAAAAAAGAGATAATTTTTATTAACAAAACACTCCTACCCCGAGCACGCAAGGCTTTATGGCCGGGAATGCAGAGAGGGACTGATAAACTAACAAAAGGCAAAAAAAAAAAAAAATAGACACTAAAAAGGAAAAATATCAATCAGCCACCAATTGGCTATTTACTGAAAACCAAGCCGGAGCAAAGTGTCTTACCCAAAACATCAAAACAACACTGAAATTCTAATTTAGACCAAAGACATCAACCACACGTGGGTGTTAAAATTGAAGACACAAAAAGAAATATTTATATATATATATATATATATATATATATATATATATATATATATATATATATATATATATATATATATATGTGTGTGTGTGTGTATATATATATAATATATATGTATATGCATATATATATGATGTACCACGCGGCAGGCTTCTGTATATAGACTAAATAAAAAAAAACAAGTTTTTTTTACTGGAAGTAAGGAGTGACATTAAAACTTAAAACGAACAGAAATTATTCCATATATGAAAAGGGGCGGTCCCCTCCTCAACGCCTCGCTCTTTACGCTAAAGTTTTTTTATTGTTTAAAAAAATAAAGTTGTGATACAGTCAAACTTTAGCGTAAAAAGCGAGGCGTTGAGGAGGGGACCACCCCTTTCATATACGGAATAATTTTTGTTCGTTTTAGGTTTTAATGTCGCTCCTTACTTTCAGTTAAAAAAAACTTTTTTTTTTTTAATTTCTGAACGTCTTTGAGTTAATGCAGCTTTGATTTTGGCTCACCGTATATGAATAATTAAAACAAAATTTGCATATCAATTTAATTTTTTGGCTAAATGGCTTTCTCGAAATTTTGTTCTGACGTAACTTACGTAACCAACTTCTATATTCATATGTTTTTATTACGTATATCAGGGTTTTTTTCGCCCCCCTAGTCAATACCTCATTCTTTACGCTAAAGTTCGAATTTTGTTCGGATCACAAACCCCTGAATCATTAGGCCGGTTAATTAGAATTAATCAAAAAAAACCTTTTTTTCACAAAATAAGTTTTTCAAAAAAAAAAAGTAAAGAACTCCATTAAACCAAAAATGAACAAAAACAGAATCAAATAATCTACCAAGCATACAACTACCACAAATCAGTATCAATAAATAAATAAAACCCAAAAACAAACAGAAATTAAAATAAGTCAAACTCAAAACGAGCAGAAATTAATCTGAGTAGGGTTCTAAACCCTATGCTTTCTAAAAGCCAGAATATAATATGTACTTTACTGGAAAAATTCAAATGAATTTTACTGAAAAAAAAATCAAATGAATTTACTGAAAAAAAAATGTGCATTGTCAGTTTAATATACATATGCTGATATTTATTCCTTAAAATCTTAATTAATTTTTGTTTTCTTAGAGTTATAAGTGGAAACACTTAAAAGAATTTTTTTTTAGTAAAGTACAAATTATATTCTGGATTTTAGAAAGCATAGGGCTTAGAACCCTACTCAGAATAATTTTTGCTCGTTTTGAGTTTGACTTATTTTAATTTCTGTTTGTTTTGGGTTTCATTTATTTATTGATACTGATTTGTGGTAGTTGTATGCTTGGTAGATTATTTGACTATACTTTTTGTTCATTTTTGGTTTAATGGAGTTCTTTACTTATTTTTGAAAAACTTATTTTGTGTAAAAAAAAATTTTTGATTAATTTCTGTTCGTTTCATATTGACATAGTCTTTTTCAGGGAGAAAGACTGAGCCACTTCTGAAGTTAAACAACCATCCCTTCCATAAAAACCTTTAATACCCGTGGGCATAATTTAAAACCCTTGCCCCTAATCTCTGGGGTTTCTTCCAACCCCAAAATCCTTGTCATATGATATTTAGACTATTTTGAATAGAATAGCTATCTCAAAAATTTCTATTATACGCATTTCGGGAAAATATGACGTGTGTGTAGGGGTGAAAGGGTACCTGCCCTCTGATCACTTTGACTCTTAAAAAGAGCACTAGAGCGTCTTGATTACCAATCCAATGAGCCCCCTTTGAAGTTTATATGACCACACTTTCTATAAGAACCCTATATGTCCCCAGGGCACAACTTACAACTCTTGCCCTGAGGGCTGGGAGGATTTTTTATCCTCAAAGACATGATTTCCAGACCTTTCTGATAGGCTTAACAAAATGGCTATATCAAAATTTTGATTGGAAGTGTTTGAGGAAATGATAGGCGTGGAGGGAGACATTTGCCCTCTGATAACTTTCGAATAATAAAAAAGGCACTAGTCCGCTCAATTTCTCATCAAATGAGCCCTTTTTGAAGCTTCTACGACAAAACTTTCTATAAGAAACGTTATATGTTTCTTGTGTCTCTTGTCATGAGGGCTATGGGGGGGGGGGGGGTTGTCACCCTCAAAGATATAGTTTCCAGACCTTTCAACTGCGTTCAACGAAATGGCCGTATAAAAACGTTGATTGGAAATGTTTGGGGAAACGATGGGGGGGGGATTCTCCCTATGATTACTTTCGACTATTAAAAAGAGCATTAACAAAAAAAATTGGGCATTTCCAATTGAGTGAGCCCCTTTTTGAAGTTTCTACGACAACGCTATCTATAAAAACCTTATATGGTCCCAGGGGATAACTTACAACCCTTGCCCTGAGGGTTTTTTTTTTTTGGGGGGGGGGGTTGTCATCCTCTAAGACATAATTTCCAGAACTCTCAACTACGTTGAACAAAATGGCTATCTCAAAGTTTTGATTGGATGTGTTTGGGGAAATGGTGGCGTGAGAGGGAGATTGGTTGCCCTCTAATCACTTTTGACCATTAAAAAAGGGCACTAGTGTTTTCAATTTCCAATTGAGTGTGCTCTTTTTGAAGGTTCTACGACAAACTCTTTCTATAAAAACCTTATATGCCCCCAGGGTATAACTTACAACCCTTACCCTGAGGTCCGCCGGGGGGTTATCATCCTCAAAGTGTACCGTGAGTAAAATGTGATTTATTTAAAATACAAAAAAATAAAATCTTTTTCTTTCTAAAGATAATTCCGACTCCCTCTAATTAAGTTTAAATCTAGTTTCAGAGAAAGAAAAGTTCTTAATCAGCAAAAAGAGAAATTGCATTTTAGCCTCAGCCAAAGAACGACGCTATTCAGTTTTGAATTTCGCTAAGATAGTTGCTAATATAAAAGATGCTAGACACAATGTTTCTCCGGAAGTTTAAATTATAAGAGCGGTGTGAACGTTGAAATCATCGAAATATTAAAAAAACAAATTATTGGACGAACAGTTCGCATAATGTAGTGAGTTTGCGAGTATAATTACAAAATAGCTGCCCCCTCCACAGGACTTAGGCCAATCGTGAAAAAGCTGGTAAAGCGCAGAAGTTATATTTTGGCGATATAGTGAAAAAAAACTGTTTTTCGTTTCAATAATGCATTGTCTCTATTGCCATCAACATTATTTTTGAGAGCCAATTTTGTCCTTGCCTTTGTTGTCGTCATTTGAAGTGAAGCACTGTTGTCCACCTAATGTAAGTCTCAATAAAGCTATTGCTTTTCTATTTGTGTTTTGTTTTATTTTATATGTCTGTATCTAATCATACAGCAGGTAATTAGTTCGTGTGCCTCCAACGGTAGCGCTCCCAGGGATCTTATCTCCAGATAGCTCAAGGAAAAGAGGTTACACTTATATAGTTACATATTTTATTTTCTCTCTAAGATTGAGAATGGCGCGGTCACCCATTAACCTTGCTCCCCATTGCTGTGACGCAGGCCTCGATGGCACAATCTTCAGCGCTATAAGTGGCGCTATCGGAAAACTTATAAGGTGTAAGTTCACAGCTTTAAATCGTAACATTACATTTGACGCGGTCAATCTTTATTACCACAATTTAAGGCCAGTCTAAAAAAATTTTATCGCTACAAATGGCACGGTCGGAAATTGTAGGAAAACATGCGATCTAGTTAGGCTATAAACCTTGTAATTTAAATTTAATCATTGGAGAGATACAGACATATAAGAAAAGTGATTAGACCTATTGCCGCTAAGCTATTACAGGAAACCCTTTAGAATATCTCATAGGAGATAATAGCCTTCCCAAAATAGGTTAAGTGAAAAAGTAAATTTATTTTGAGTTATTCAAACGCCAAAAATGTCAGAAGAATTAAGCGAACTATTAATGGAACAAAAGTTGGTCGCGAAAAATGTAGAAATAGCAAAGTCTATTCCGCAGTACGATGGACAAGCAAATATCGAGGGAATTTAATATCCAATTGGCCAATTTGTAGAATTAACAAAACAGAGCTAGAAACGTTAGTCGGCATGTTCCGATTAGGATTAAAAGGCCGGGCCTTAACCTTTCTAAAGCAAATTGAAAATACTATAGGTGATGACGCCAGCTTGCCAATAAATACGGTGGACAAATTGTTAACGGCATTTAAAGATAGATTTATCGAAACCAGTTCGGCAAATAAATTAAAACACGGAATGGTATGCTTTGACCATTCACAAAAGAATCCGCTAGGCAGAAAAAAACAGTACGTTTCAGCCCGTCAAACAATTTAGTTATGAAAATAACCCTACAATAATAAGATGCTATATTTGTAATTGACCTGGGCATATTGCGAGAGAGTGCCGTTATGTCCCCAATCGCACACCAAGAATTGCTGTCGGTAGTACGCAAAATTATGGCAACCATTTGTTCGGAAGAACAAATTTTAGCGCCAGTGGTGCACTAGGCTATAGCCAGGGAAGATTGCGTCAATCAGTACCTTACAACGCGTAACAACCAAATTTGTACAATCCTCCCCCCAATAGACAAATTAATTACCGATTTGAAAACCCAAATACTCGCCAAAGCCAATATAATGCGAGAATGATATATAGAAATCCCGAAAATTTGCCGACGGGAATGAAAAATTTTTCAAGCCAACGGCATTGGCAGTCAGCGCCAGCTGCCGGCACTGACGCAAGAAATCCAAAACTATCGTAATGATACCTGGCAAAATAGACAAACAAATGTAAATCAATTAGATATGCCTACGGAATCTCACATGTCTGAATCTCTACTGCAGACACCGACATATGAAACAAATCCACGGGGAAACGCGTCAGGCCCCTCAGAAATATAAATTGGACCCAGAGGGCGCCTAGAATGTTTTATAGGTCCAAACCGATAATAGTACCGTATTGTAGTGATAGTAATAATAAGTTACCTATATTTAATGATTTTTGTGTGGCAAATGTTTACTTTAAGGCTTTAATTGACTCTGGTGCTACCGCAAACATCATAAACTCATGCGTAGTCAATATGTTGCCTCCGCATATTAGGCAACAAAGAAATTTTAATAATCCCAATTTAACTAGCGTGACAGGGCATCAATTGGATGCAAAAGGTTCAATTCGCCTTAACGTAAAAAGGGATAATAGAATCTTTCCGACAAATTTTATAATATGCGACAACTTTCCGTATGAAGCCATTATAGGTGCAAATTTTTTAAGGTCTAATAGGGTACTATTAGACGTAGCAAACGAAAGGCTAGTCTACCCGGCTAAGGTAGGAGAAGGAAGTTCTACCCTAAGAAATTGTAACAGAGGTTACGAAGACAACGTAACAGTAAATAAAATTTCTGATGGTATAATGTCGCAATCTTTTGAACCTCATGTCTCGCTACAAAGAGGACTTGGCATAATCAGAAATTTGTTTAATTATTCTGAGAGACATTGCAGAGAAGAAGTAAATTTTAATAATAAGTGTATTGAATCCGCAAAATAAAAATAGGAGATATGCGACAGTACAGGTCAAACGAAATCAAGAAAATAGTGGAATTATGGAAAAAAAGTAGTGAACCCCAATGCAGTTCAGGCACAGCCAATGTTATTGGCGGATAGCGCCAGCCTAAATTTAAATAGACAATGAAAATAAAGAAAAATAATGGATTCGCAATACGGAAAACAAAAGTCCCTCCCAAAACAATGCAAAGAATTCAAATATCACAGATTATTGAGCCAGTAGACAGTAAATCTGAAATATGGTTTGCGACCCCGTCAAATGAAATTCCTGAAAATCTGCTATGCGAAGAACAGATTATATCTTACGACAAAGGAGAAGGTTTTATTTGGGTAACTAATAACCACGAAAATGATACAATTACAAAAAAAAGGGGACGTGTTTAGTTCAAATCCAAGTTTTATCGGAGAATGATTTAGATTGATGGGAAAATTCCAAAAGAAATCTAGTAAATGGCATTAAATCCTCAACTACCAAATACCCTCTAACTAAATCGCAATTCTTAAACAAATTTAATATGGATCATATTACGGACTTAGAACTTAAGAAAAATTATACGAATTACTATGGAATTTTAAAGATGTATTTTCCGCATCTGAAGATGACATCGGACTGATACCTTTTTATGAATATTCAATTTTAACGACTGGTAATCCTGTAGCAAAACAACCATATCGTGTGCCGTATAAGCACAAAGAATGGTTAAAAAATAAAATTCATGAATTAGAAAAAATGGAAATTATACGCACCAGTAATAAGTCCGTATTCTGCACCAGTGGTCTTGGTACCAAAAAAGAATGGTGATCTAAGACTTGTAGTAGATTATAGAGCCCTTAACAAACAACAGTTAGCGATAAATTTCCTTCACCAAGAATAGATGAAATCCTTGACTCTATCTCAAGCAAAAACAAAATTTTTACTTCTTTGGACCTCACCCAAGGCTACCACCAAGTGAAAATAGCCGAAAAAGATGCTAATAAAAACTGCGTTTTGTACGACCGAATGTGGTTCATATGAGTACTTAAGAGTACCTTTTGGACTTAAAACAAGTTCAAGCGCGCTATGTAGACCCTTATTACACCTGTTAAGAGGATTAAAGAATATCATTCATTTTGTTAATGATGTCATATGCGTGGGAGAAAACGCTGAACAACACTTAGCAACATTAGCTAAGGTGTTCAAGAAGTTCAGACAGGGCAATTTAAAATGCCGGCCTGAAAAAGTAAATTTATTTCAACCAAAAATTAAATTTTTAGGTGTAGTGGTGACGCAAGGAGAGATATCTCCAGACCCTGATAAAATAAAATGTGTTGAAAACCTCAAACCCCCTAGAACTATGAAAGAATTAAAGGAATTTTAGGTCTTACTGGCTACTTTAGAAAATTCGTGCGCAATTACGCCCAAATTGCGAAACCCCTCACGGAATTAACTAAAGGGAACTCCAAAATGTTACCTGGTCCCAGGAAGCTCAAGCTTCCCTAGACCGTCTCAAAAAGGCACTCACTTCTGAACCAATATTATCACTGCCTAAATTTCAAAAATGGACAATTTGTGGTCACAACCGATGCTAGTTCAAAGGGCATTGGCGCTATTCTTTCGCAAATAATCCCGGTAGAAAACCCTAATCCTCTAGAGGGAATGTCTAAACAAAAATAAAATAGAACAAGTTATATGCTATTCCAGTAGAACCTTATCAAAAGGCGAAAGTAGTTATTCCGCCACAAACTTAGAATTATTATCTATAATCTACCACTTGGCCAAATTTAGACACTATTTAATCGGTAGAAAATTTATACTACGATCAGACCATAAAAAAAAGCTTGCAGTACCTGCGCACATTTAAAAAACCCCAGGGGAATTCTAGCTAGATGGATTATGAAAATCCAAGACCTAGATTACGAATTTGAACATTTAAAAGGTAAACAAAATGCAGCTTGTGACTTTGAGTAGATACCCAGAAAATACGCCGTCGGAAACAGAGGAAAATGAAGTTAACGCTATCAATACTAAGAGCAAACATAAATGTAAGAAAAACAAAGACAAAGACACAGTAAAAGAAAATAAGGTTAACTATTGTCCCTTGTCTTTAGAAAATATAAAAAGAAATCAAAAAAAAGGACGAAATGTGTGTAACACTTATTAATTATTTTGTGAATGACGATGCGTTACCGGATAAATTCTAAACTCTTAGAAAAGAGATAGATAATTTTTACTATGATCTTGATGAAGAAATACTATGCAGAATCGTGACTGCTGAAGCAAATAGAAACCAAACCTCAATAATACCTGTATTACCCCAAAACTTAATAATACCTGCCTTCGAATATTTTCATTCAGATATAGGTGGATATTTAGGAGTAGCGAAAACTTTCCATAAATTAAAACAATATTTTTACGTGCCGTCGGCAGTAACAAAACTTAAAGAATTTGTAAGTACATGCGAAGCGTGTAACTTAAGAAAAAAAAAAAAAAAACCCAAGCTTATCCTAATCCTCCTATGGGAAGAGTCCCGGTAGCGAGATTCCCCTTTGATATTGTCTCATTTGATTATAAGGAACCAGTGGAGGCCTGTGTGTTTCCAACAGAGGCCATACTCGTATTCTTTCAGTTATAGATCACTTTTCGGGATTTACTTTTGCAAAAGCTTTAAAAAATCAAGGTGCTTACGCCACGAGTAAGGCGTTGGCGAAATTATTTTTAAATTTGGCATTCCAAATAAGGTTTTAAGTGACAACGGAAGCAATTTTGTTTCAAAAGTAACAAAAGACTTAATGAGTTTTCTTAACATAGAGAAATTGGTGACTTCTCAATATTACCCACAAGCTAATGGTAAAATAGAAAATAGACATAAAATATTTTCGAATGTATTAAGCATTTATACAAAAGACAACAGGAACGATTGGGATCAATTCTTACCTTATTTAACTAACATAATCAATACTGCTTATTCAGAAACAACCAAAGACAACCCTTTTTATTTACTTTTTGGTCGTGATTTTAGAATCCCGTATGATGAGATTATTGAGTCCCGGCAATATTACAATAACTCGGAGGATTACTAACAAGAATTCATAAATAGGATGATGAAAAACTTATAAAATAGTAAAACAAGAGTTGGAAAAATGCAAAAATAAGTCAAGAGCCAAGAAACCAACCCAAAGTCAAGGGGAGCATAGATTTCAAAATAGGAGATTGCGTCTACCTAAAGAACGAGGCAAAGACGGAAGGCAAAAAACCTTTCCAATAAATATTCTGGGCCATACAGAATAGTCAAAAAAGTACGATAACGATTATACTTTTAAAATGGTGAACCCCAATAGTGGGAAAACTTACAAGGCGCATGTTAGCCGAATAAAAAAAAGAGCCAAATTTCCAGAAAGATGGGTATCGCGTCCCTCGTCTACTGATTTGTCAGATGCAGAAAAAATGAGCCCCCTAAATCAAGATTGGCAGAGCTAAAACCCTTTAATTTCAAGCAAGACTGTTTCGAGAATCAGAGCGATGAGGAAAACTTTGAAGAATTTTTAGCTATGAAAAATCTAGTTTATTCCTAAAAGAAAAATTTCTAATACCAGTGAGAATAAAAACGCCAAAAAGCCCCAAAAGTTCATCATCGGAGAGCGCAGGAGAATTAGATTATACGCTATCTCCAAAAAACCAGGGAAAAAATTTTTCCCTGATAGAATTTCGACCCCTTGCCCCCCCCAAAAGATTTCCAGACGATATGGTCTCCCCTGCAACACCAATAGAGAGGCCCCTGTCATTACAGGAGGAATTGAACAGAGCTGTAGAAACTCCGGGTATTACTGTAAAGAGAAAAAACTCCTCCCAAAGATTCAACTAAAACAAATCTGCGGGAAGCTATGGATTTAATAAATTTCCCAATTAAAAAACGAGTCAAAGTACGTTGCCTAAGAATAAACTCCCGAGGATGACCGGCAAGGACAATATCATGATATAACTGTGTACAAGGTCAAGCCTAATCAATGGACTTCATGGAGGGAAACACTAGTGCAAAGAATGCCCCATCCCCCTGAAGACATGGCATTTAAACAACGGAGGAACCCGCAAAAAACTTTGGATTCCTCTCAAAGCTCTCAAGAATCCTTCAAATCTCCCGAGTTGAAAACTCAAAGCGAGGACTTAGAGAATAAACCTCTACCTCCAGAGGAATAGAAATTTACGAAGGAAGGGGAGGCGATACCTTAAAAAAAATGCTAGGTTCCACCTCTAAAAGTTCTAATGCGGAATCATCGGAAACCAGTTCCGAAGAGTCTGACGGCGAATCAGACCATATGGTAGTTAAAGAAATAGGGAAATCAAAACCGACTTCAGCAGCCGCACACGCGAAAGAAACAAAATTAAAAGGGCAAGAATTTTGAAAAAAAAACAAGACAAAAAGTTTGATCTTATCTCGCAGGCAGAACCGAAAAAGAAGAAACCGCAAGAAACAGAAGAAAAAGTAACGACACAGTCAGGTAGAACGGTTAAGAAACCGGACAGATTAAAATACCCTTAAAAATACAAAAAAAAAGATTTTTTATGGATAGGCATCACAAAGTAATAATAATTTAAAAAACTTTTAGCTCACAAGTAAAAATCATACAATTATAAAAAATGCTGTAGAAAAATTTTGTTCAACATATATCATGGCTTCGCATGAATCAAAACCGTCTGATACCGTCCGTTCAACATATATCAGTTCCCGAAAAACAAATTCTAATTAAAAAGTCACATTGCATATAATTAATTCGAATAAATTTCCTTTAATATAAAAAGTCTACCCGTACCATTCCAGTACGATGTATCCAGTCCAGCTGAAAAAAGGCGTGATAGGAAGTACTAAGCGAGAAACATTCATACACCTTAGAAATGATCTTTGGTTATTTCTGTTCCAAGAGCAACTCTTGGAACTTTGTCTTGTTACAATAATACAGAAAGAATAGACCCAAGTACAAAACAGAATTACTGTTATAAAATGTGGGTACGATAACCATAAAACAAGGATGTCGACTTGTAACTAAAGAGTCAACTGTTCGAACTCCGTTAATTACCACGAGCACAAAGATAATAAGTCCCAAAATAATCAATTTGAAGCCAATTAACCTGTCGTACACTCTTCCAATATAGAAAGTGAGGAAATGAAAACCTCGATATGGTCCAAAATAGAAAAGAATAAAGGGACACTAAAACTTACAAAAATAAGAGAAGCATTAGACTCCCAGATCCCCCTATGTACGAATAAAGACCAGAGATTAACGTATGTGGATGATAGATACGGATTATTCTCAACCAATTTTTGGTGGAACATACTACTGACCGTATGTTTCGTGTTCACGATTTCCCTGACCATGAGAAACTTACTGACTTTTAATTATGGAAAAATCCTGAGACTAAGAAGGCAAAACCCAAAGGAAGAACACGGGGAAATTACTGAAATGCAGAAGTTTAAACCCGGACTCCCATGAGAACGTCTAAGCCAAGAAAAGGGAAAGACATTAGAAAACGAGTGGGTATAGAGGTCTCCACTCGTCCTTGCTATGTCTTGTTCCCTCATTGTAAGTGTCGTTTACGTAAAACCGTGTAGTTATGACGCTGCAACATGCGTTTCTTAAACAGCACGGACGTGCGTGAACAATGAAGGCATGAAATTTGTTGTAAACTGAGACCTCAAAAATTTAACAATGTAGAGTAACTTATGTTTAAAGGATCGTTTTAAATCTAAGGGAGAATTAAATAAGTATTGAAGAATTAAATAAGCCTTGTATCGTTGTTTCCTTCTCAAAAACAAATTTGAAGACATCTCTGTTTTAGATTTCCCAATGGGAATTCTAAGTATATGAAACCAAAACATGATAATAAGAGTCGTTTTAACAAATTAAAATCAATATTTGTGCAGTTTTAATATTAGTGTATCTATTTAATATTATCTTGTAGGGTAACATTCACCCTAAGTAATGCAACATGATAATCGTGTTGTTTATTATGTATTATGATATACTTGTTTTAAAAGAACGTGTGATTCTGCCTCGTTATTTTTATTACAGGAAGTGTGATGCCTCGACATATCAGACAGATTGAAATCGATCATTACAATGCATAATCCAGTGCAGAAACAACCTAGTAGCATCTATTTTCATCATACCTCAACCAACGAAGAGTACTCACCATAGACTCCAGGCAATTTTCATCCCAGATTGTTTACGAAAATTATAGTTACCTTTGATCGTTGTTTCCTCGACCACGAACCATATTACGTATCAGGTAACACTATATTTGAATCTCAGTATCCAGTGCATTATCGAACTATATAATCACATAATTCCTGAGAACCCCATCGACCAGTACAAGATATAAGTACATAAATATCACCCTTGATAATCCTTATGGACCCATGTACCATATGACTGTATAGTCATGATATTTGATGAACCCAAAGATTATTTATGTTTCGTAGATTCACGCTTCGATTCCATTTCGACCATTTCTCGGAATCCCTCCTATCACCTCTATCAAATGCGAAAAGCTCATATCTCTGCTATCCCATAAATGTTACGAGATAATTGCTGAAAAATGGACCTGGAAACCAACTATTGAATTACAGAAACCAAAATTAACCCCAGTGACTAACCCCTCAGTGACAATATACCCCTCCCCACGAGTTAAAGACAATATGTTGAAGGAGTCACTAAAGTTTGATGTCGACCCATTCCAAATCCAAACGTCAATTCCTTGTGATTAACCAAGGAATCACCTCAAAAGTTAATAGACGCTAGCCAGACACGAAAAAATTTTATAAGAGAGCTATAATCTCTAAAAATGACGACGAATGAACAATTTTATATGAGAATTACGTTCTCTATGTGCTTTAAATATCCTAATAATGATATGCTGAGAAGAAAATGAACGCAGTCCCAGTGTTCAACCTCCTTAATGATAAGGCACCCTATGAACTATCCAAAAACAGCAGGTGAGAATGAACTCTGATATCAAAATTCCACACACCTGTATCTGGGAGTATCATTTCCCGTTTGACAATTGGAGAAGCAAGATGAACATAACCATGCTCGAACTGTTCGGTGAAGAAACTATATCGTAAGTGTTTTAAAAATTTTGCCAAGACGAAAGGAGTGAAGGACCATAATTTACAACAGAAGGATTGAGTACGCTAAAAAAGACATGAATGGTGATGAAATAGATGCGAATTTACATATGTTACATTTTAATAACTTCGATAACTTAAAAATTCCAATATCCTATCAGTAATGTTACATAGCAAACATTCCCAGTGAAAGTGTTCTAATGTTCACCAATGACCGTGGTAAACATAATATTGTGTGTTTTAAATCGTTCTTATATGTAGCGTTAGATGTTCAGATAGAGTTATGTATAGCGTTATCGTACTATTCATTTAATTTAGTGTAGATAGAAAGCAGTGTGCCCTATAGTCAGCAAAATAAAAAAAAAGCTTATGTAAAGGTGAATAATAGCACCAACCTTGTTGAAAATGTAAAAGTCATCAGTGTTAGATGTAGAAAAAGAAAAAAAATCTTTAGTATAGTAGCTAGGCTAGAACCATAAATAATCTTAGTCCGGTAGATGAACTTTAGAAAGGGATATATAATAAATAAGAAAAGTAATAGAGAAAATTTTTAGCACTCCTGAATAAGCTAAAATAAAATAAAAATAGTACAATGTCAATCAAAATTATGTAGAATAAATAGTTAATAAATAGCGAATATTTCAGAAACCCAAGGGCAGGCAAGTCCTAATGACGGGAAGTCATTAAATAATGGGAAGGGTAATATGTACCGTGAGTAAAATGTGATATATTTAAAATACAAAAAAAATAAAATCTTTTCTTCCTAAAGATAATTCCGACTCCCTCTAATTAAGTTTAAATCTAGTTTCAAAAAAAGAAAAGTTCTTAATCAGCAAAAAGAGAAATTGCATTTTAGCCTCAGCCAAAGAACGACGCTATTCAGTTTTGAATTTCGCTAAGATAGTTGGTAATAAAAAAGATGCTAGACACAATGTTTCTCAGGAAGTTTAAATTATAAGAGCGGTATGAACGTTGAAATCATCGAAATATTTAAAATAAATTATTGGACAAACAGTTCGCATAATGTAGTGAGTTTGCGAGCATAATTACAAAATAGCGGCCCCCTCCACAGGACTTAGGCCAATCGTGAAAAAGCTGTAAAGCGCAGAAGTTATATTTTTGTGATATAGTGAAAAAAAACTGTTTTTCGTTCAATAATGGATTGTCTCTATTGCCATCAACATTATTTTTGAGAGCCAATTTTATCCTTGCCTTTGTTGTCGTCATTTGAAGTGAAGCACTGTTGTACACCTAATGTAAGTCTCAATAAAGCTATTGCTTTTCTATTTGTGTTTTATTTTATTTTATATGTCTGTATCTAATCGCACAGCAGGTAATTAGTTCGTATGCCTCCAACGGTAGCGCTCCAGGGATTTGATATCCAGATAGCTCAAGGAAAAGAGGTTACACTTATATAGTTACATATTTTATTTTCTCTCTAAGATTGAGAGTGGCGCGGTCACCCATTAACATTGCTCCCCATTGCTGTGGCGCAGGCCTCTATGGCTCAATCTTCAGCGCTATAAGTGGCGCTATCGGAAAACTTATAAGGTGTAAGTTCACAGCTTTAAATCATAACATTACATTTGACGCGGTCAATCTTCATTACCACAATTTAAGGCCAGTCTAAAATTTTGTTTATCGCTACAAAAGACCTATTTCCAGAATTTTCAACTACGTTGAACAAAATAGATATCTAAATTTTGATTGGATGTGTGTGGGGAAATGGTGGGGGTAGTTGCTCTCCATTCACTCTCGACTATTAAAAAGGGCACTAGCCCTTTCAACTTCCAATCTAATGAGCCCTTTTTGAAGTCTCTATGAAAACGCTTTCTATAAAAAAAAACCTTATATGCCCCAGGCCATAACTTACAACCCTTGCCTTGAGGGACCTGGGGAGTTTGTCATCGTCAAAATCATAATTTCTTGAACTTTCAACTACGTTGAGCAAAATGGTCATCTCAAAATTTTAATTGAATGTGTCTGGGGAAATGGTGGGCTTGAGAGGGGGGCTAGTTGCTCTCAATTCACTTTTGACTATTAAAAATGGCACTAGCCCTTTCAATTTCTAATCAAATGAGGCCGTTTTTGAAGTTTCTATGACAACGCTTTCTATATAAAAACCTTGTATGCCCCCAGGGTATAACTTAAAACCCTTGCTCTGAGGGAGTTGTCATCCTAAAAGACCTAATTTCCAGAACTATTAACTATGTTGAATAAAAGGAAATTGTTAAAATTTTAGCGTGAGAGGGGGTTAGTTGACCTCCAATTACTTTCAACTATTAGAAAGGGCACTTGCCCTTTCAATCGAATGAGCCCTTTTTGAATTTTTACGACAGTGCTTTCTATAAAAAAAACCTCATATGCCCCCAGGGCATAACTTACAACCCTTGCCCTTAGGGCTCTGGGGGGTTGTCATCCTCAAACACATAATTTCCAGAGCTTTCATCTACGTTGGAAAAAATGGCAGTCTCAAAATTTTGATTGTATGTGTTTGGGAAAAATGGTGGGCGTGAGAGGGGGGTTAGTTGCCTTCCGATTACTGTCGACTTTTAAAAATGCCTCTAGCCATTCCAAGAAACAAGCCTTTTTGAAGTTTTTATGACAACGCTTTCTATAAAAACCTTATATGCCCCCAGGGTATAACTTACAGCCCTTGCCCTGAGGGCTGTGGGGGGGGGGAGGTTGTCATCCTTAAAGACCTAATTTCCAAAACTTTCAACTACGTTTGAACAAAATGGCTATCTAAAAATGTTGATTGTATGTTTGGGGAAAAGGTGGGCGTGAGAGAGGGGGGGTTAGTTGCCCTCCAATCACTTCCGACTGTTAAAAAGGGCACTAGCCCTTTGAATTTTCAATCAAACACGCCCTTTTTCAAGTTTCTACGACAAATCTTTCAATAAAAAAACCTTATATGTCCCCAGGGTATAACTTGTAGCCCTTGTCTTGAGGGCTCTGAGGGGTTATCATCCTAAAAGACCTAATTTTCATAACTTTCAACGACATTGAACAAAATGGCTATCTCAAAATTTCGATTGGATGTGTTTGGGGAAAAGCTGGGCGTGAGAGGGGGGTTAGTTGCCCTCCAATCACTTTCGACTATTAAAAAGGGCACTAGCCCTTTGAATTTCCAATCGAATGAGCCTTTTTTGAAGTTTCTACGACAACGCTTTCTATAAAAAATCTTATATGCCCCCAGGGTATAGCTTACAACCCTTGCCTTGAGGGCTGTGGGGGAGTGTCCTCCTCCAAAAACATAATTTCTATCTAGAAATCAACTACGCTGAACAAAATGGCTATCTCAAAATTTCGATTGGATGTGTTTTGGAAATGATGGGCAGTTGCCTTCCAATCCCTTTCGACTATTAAAAAGGGCACCAGCAACCCCAATTTCCAATCGAATGAGCCCTTTCCGAAGTTTCTACGACAACTCCTTCGAAACGAAGTGCCCGGGTCTAGAACAAAAAATAAATAATACATTGTGCCAACATTGATCTTTACAAAACCCCCTCATATACCTAATAATTTCTGTTCGTTTTAAGTTTTAATGTTGCTCTTTACTTTCAGTTGAAAAAACTTATTTTTTTTGTTTAATCTCTGATCGTTTTTTTAAATAATGCTGGGAAGTCTGGTGCCCCCTTCATAGAAATGTGTCTTCCCCCCAAGGAAACATCCTCCATGGAAAGATCCGCTCCCGTAACCCTCTCACCCCCCCCCCCCCAAAAAAAAATCCTTCCTGAAATCATCTGTATACTTCCTATTAACCAATACCATATGTAAGCAATGGGCAAAGTTCATAACTTGCAGCCCTTCCCCCAGGAACCGTGGGGCATTAAGTTATCCTCAAAGACATATTTTTTAAATTTTCGACTATGCTGAACAAAATGGCTATCTCAAAATTTTGATTGGGTGACTTCCGGAAAAAAATGAGCGTGCGAGGAAGCCAGGTTGCCCTCCAATTTTTTGGTCACTAAAATAGGGCACTAGAACTTTTAATTTCCGTTCGAATGAGCCCTCTCACGATATTCTATGACTACTGGATCGATACGATCACCCCTGGGGAAAAACAAAAAAAAAAACAACAAATAAACACGCATCCGTGATCTTTCTTCTGGCAAAAAATTTCACATTTTTGCAGATAGGATCTTGAAACTTCTATAGTAGGGTTCTCTGATACGCTGATTCTGATGGGGAGATTTTCATTAAAGTTCTTTGACTTTTAGGGGTTGTTTCTCCTTTTTTTCGAAAATAAGGCAAATTTTTGAGCACGTAAATTTTGATGAGTAAGATTAAACTTGATTAAACTGATATATTTGAAATCAAACAGTTGTGTGGTAACGAACTGTAAGTAAGGAGCGACCCGGCTCAATGGTAACCGAAACTCTAAAAAAACGGAATTTTGATACCAATAGATACATCAAAAGAATCAGATTTTAATTCTGATTTCAAATATATAAGTTTCATCAAGTTTAATTTCAACTATCAAAAGTTACGCGCCTGAGAAAATTTGGCTGATTTTCGAAAAAGGGGGGAAAGACCCCCTAAAAGTTATAGAACCTTAACGAAAATCACACTATCATATTCAGCGTATCAGAAAACCTACTGTAGAGGTTTTAAGCTCCTATCTACAAAAATGTGAAATTTCCATTTTTTGCCAGAAGAAAGATCACGGATGCGTGTTTTTTTTTTCCCCAGGGGTTATCGTATCGACCCAGTGGTCTAGAATATCTTGGGAGGGCTCATTGGAACTGAAATTAAAAGTTCTAGTTCCCTTTTTAAGTGACCAAAAAAAAATGGAGGGCAACAAGGCCCCTCCCACGCTCATTTTTTTCCCAAAGTCACCCGATCAAAATTTTGAGATAGCCATTTTGTTCAGCATGGTCGAAAATATTATAACTATGTCTTTTAGGATGAGTTAATCCCTCGAAGGCCCCCAGGAGGAGGGCTGAAAGTTATGAACTTTACCCAATGTTAACATATAGTATTGGTTATTGGACCCGGCTCAATGGTAACCGAAAACTCTAGAAAACGATATTTTGATATAAATCGATGCATCAAAAGAATTGGATTTTAATGCTGATTTCAAATATATAAGCTTCATCAAGTTTAATCCTACCCATCAGAAGTTACGCGCCTGAGAAAATTTGGCTGATTTTCGAAAAAAGGGGGAAAGACCCCCTAAAAATTATAGAACCTTAATGAAAATCACACCATCATATTCCGTGTATCAGAGAACTCTACTGTAGAGGTTTCAAGCTCCTATCTACAAAAATGTGGAATTTTGCATTTTCTGCCAGAAGAAAGATCACGGGTGCGTGTTTATTTTTATTTATTTATTTTCCCAGGGGTGATCGTATCGACCCAGTGGTCCTAGAATATCGCGGGAGGGCTCATTGGAATGGAAATTAAAAGTTCTAGTGCCCTTTTTAAGTGACCAAAAAAATGGAGGGCAACTAGGCCCCCGCCCACGCTCATTGTTTTCCCAAAGTCACCTGATCAAAATTTTGAGATAGCCATTTTGTTCAGCATGTTCGAAAATATTATAAGTATGTCTTTTAGGATGAGTTAATCCCCCGAATTTCCCGGTAGGAGGGCTGAAAGTTATGAACTTTACCCAATGTTAACATACAGTATTGGTTATTGGGAAGTATACAGTACAGACGTTTTCAGGGGAGATTTTCCTGTAGTGGGGGGGGGGGGGGGGGGGGGGGGGGGGTGTATGGCAGGGAAGTACGCAGGAGGGGGGGGGCTCCTGGCCCCGCCTCTCTCCCCCCCGAAATCTCACTATTTTTTTCATTTTCCCATAATTTTCTGATTTTTCTCACAGAATAATGGTTTGTTTGAAGGATTTGCCCCCCCCCGAAACAAAATTGGCCTCCCCCCGAAACAAGTTCCTGCGTACGTGCCTGGGGTCGGGGGGTTATGTAGGAGGATCTTTCCATGAAGGAAGTTTTCATGGGGGAAGGGACATTGCTATGAAGGGGACGCCGGACTTCCCAGCATTGTTTAAAAAAAAGATCAGAAATTAAATATAAAAAAACAAGTTTTTCAACTGCAACAGCAGCAACATCAAAACTTTAAACGAACAGAAAATATTACATATATGATTGGGTTCACCCCCTAGTCAATACCTCACTCTTTAAGCCAGAGATTTTTTAGTACTTTCATAAGAGCTATTTATTCTAATTAACGGCCTTTGTGATTAAGCGGTCATTTTTAAAGAATTGGAACAAAATTCGAACTTTCGCTTTTAAAGAGCAAGGTATTGACTAGGGGGCGAACCCCCTAATATACGTATTAAAAATATATGAATATAGAAGTTCGTTACGTAAGTTAATTCGTAAGTTACGTATATTTACTACTAATAAAAACGTTCGTAAATATAAAATGAAACAAGTTTCGAGAAAGCCATTTAACCAAATAAAAGTAAATTAATATGAAAATTTTGTTTTAATTATTCAAGTACTGTGAGCCAAGATCAAAACCTGCAAGATCAAAAATTTTTACGACTGGAATGTGAAAGCAGAAATGACACCAAGCATTTGTGTCACTTATCAGATGAGAAAAACATAGATAAATATGAATACTGTATTTAAGCATCAACTCAGACAGTGGGACTTGTTGACAAGATCCTGGGTATAAAAAAAGACATTGCACGAAACTGCTGTCATTCTTTTTCAATATTAAATAAAAAAAACAAGTTTTTTCAACTGAAAGTAAGGAGCGACATTAAAACTTAAAACGAACATAAATTATTCCGTATATGAAAGGGGCTGTCCCCTCCTCAACGCCTTGCTCTTTACGCTAAAGTTTGACTTTCTCACAACTCTATTTTTTTTTAAACAATAAAAACTTTAGCGTAAAGAGCGAGGCGTTGAGGAGGGGACATCCCCTTTCATATACGGAATAATTTATGTTCGTTTTAAGTTTTAATGTCGCTCCATACTTTCAGTTGAAAAAACTTGTTTTTTTTTTTTATTTAATCTAGTAAAGAGCTAACTAGAGCCATAGCAACCAAGAGTTTAAAAACAGGTTTTGAAAAAAAAATATCTGAGAGAAAGCGTTTTCATTTAAAGGTGATTTGGGAATGTTAGCTATTATATCGGTTGGTCATAATAGAAAAATTTTAGCGCGGTAATAATTTTCGATAATATCTATCAAACAGTTCGTGGTAACGAACTGCAAGTAAGGAGCGACCCGGCTCAATGGTAACCGAAACTCTAGAAAACGGGTTTTTGATACCAATAGATACATCAATAGAATCAGATTTCAATGCTGATTTCAAATATATAACTTTCATCAAGTTTAGTGCTACCCATCAAAAGTTACGTGCCTGAGAAAATTTGGCTTGATTTTCAAAAAAAAGGGGGGGGGGAAACCCCCTAAATGCTATAGAACCTTAATGAAAATCACATCATCATATTCAGTGTATCAGAGAACCCTGCTGTAGAGGTTTCAAGCTCCTATCTACAAAAATGTGGAATTTTGCATTGTTTGCCAGAAGAAAGATCACGGATGCGTGTTTATTTGTTTTTTTTGTTTTTTGTTTTTTTTTTTTGTTTTTTTTTTCCCAGGGGTGATCGTATCGACCCAGTGGTCCTAGAATATCGTGGGAGGACTCATTGGGACGGAAATTAAAAGTTCTAGTGCCCTTTTTAGGTGACCAAAAAAAATGGAGGGCAACTGGGCCCCCTCCCACGCTTATTTTTTTCCCAAAGTCACCCGATCAAAATTTTGAGATAAGCCATTTTGTTCAGCATGGTCGAAAATATGATAAATATGTCTTTTAGGATGACTTAATCCCCCAAAGTCCCCAGGGGGAGGGCTAAAAGTTATGAACTTTACCCAATGTTAACATATAGTATTGGTTATTGGGAAGTATACAGAAGTTTTCAGGAGGGTTTTTTTTTTTCTGGTAGTGTGGGGGGGGGCGGGTGTTATGTTGGAGGATCTCTTCATGAAGGAAGTTTTCATGGGGGAAGGGGAAATTGCCATGAAGGGGGCGCCGGACTTGCCAGCATTATTTATTGGTTATCGGGAAGTATACAGACATTTTCAGGAAGGATTTTTTTTTATGGAGGGGGGGGGGGGGGCTAGAGGAGGGGGGTTACTCTGGAGAATCTTTCCGTGGAGGATGTTTCTTTGGGATAAGGGACATTTCTATGAAGGGGGTGCCGGATTTCCAAGTATTAGTAGAAAGGCCTTTGACTCCAGAACGAACCACGTGGTTTATGGTTTTCTCACTGAGAATGAAAAAACAGGAATTTTCTCACTTGGAAAAACAGGAATTTTCTCACATTTATGTCTGTTTTCATGGATGGTTATGTGTGTTGGTCGATTTATTTGATGTTTTTCATGGATGGTTATGGATGATTTATGGTTTTTGTCAGTGAGAATTTGAATAACAGGGAACTTTGTCACATTTATGTCTGTTTTTATGGTTTTTTATCAGTGAGAATGGAAAAACAGGAACTTTCTCACATTTATGTCTGTTCGTTGTCAGTGAGAATGGACATGCTCGACGCGAATGTTATGAGATTGTTTGGCTAACCTAACCTGAGAACTTGATTTACATAATCGGCGGGGAAATTATTGATTCACGAAGGGGGAATTAAGAAAATTATGGTTTCTTTGATCTTTAGGCGAACCTAACCTGAGAACTTGATTTACATAATCGGCGGGGAAATTATTGATTCACGAAGGGGGAATTAAGAAACATTATGGTTTTTCTTTGATCTTTAGGCGAACCTAACCTGAGAACTTGATTTACATAATCGGCGGGGGAAATTATTGATTCACGAAGGGGGAATTAAGAAACATTATGGCTTTTTTAATCTTAGGTCTGAGGGATAAACGTTCTTTAGGTCAGAGAGAAAAATTAATATTCTATTTTTAAATAGGGCTTCATGATCTTTAGTGTCAGGAATTATAAATGACATCACTTGTTATCTTGGAATTATGCGGGAGTCTAAAGAGATAGAAATTCTATTTTTAAATACGGCTTCACTGAGCTTTAAGTCGGAGAGATAAATTGATATTCTAACGAAACCTTAATAGTTTAGCTAGGAAAATTTATGAGATGAAGAGATTAACGTAGGAAAGGGTTTCCTAGAAATTTGAAATGTGAAAGCACAGAGATGCCAAAAAACAAAAGGAACACACAGAAATTACTTTTAGGGGATTATTTTGGGGCGAAACGGTTTTAGACAGCTTATGGAATTATTTCGGCGAAACAGTTAGAGACATTTTAAAAGATGATTTAAAAGATGATTTTTTTAGAAGAGGTTTTGAGTGTGGTCGTTATAATACACAAGTTGTATTTTAAAAGTGTTGTGAGGTCCCCTACCCCAACCCCAAAGGGCCCCGATCCCCCTACCCCGATCCAAAGGGTTCCAATCCCCATACCCCAATCCAGAAGGAACACCCCGGTCCCCAAAGGTTCCCAGGGCTCCCAAAGGGCCCCCGGACTCCCAAAGGCCCTCACCCGGTCCCCAAAGGGCCCCCGGACCCCCAAAGGCCCTCCCCGGGCCCCAAAGGCCCTCCCCCAGCCCCCAAAGGTCCACAGGGCTCCCAAAGAGCCACCCAGCCCCTCAAGGGCCCCCGGATCCCCAAACGCCCTCCCGGGTCCCCAAAGAGTCCCATCCCCATTTTTTTAATACTTTTTTATGGCTTTATTATATCTTTTCAGAACAAGTTATTTTCTTAATGTCCATCCTAAACCCATTTTACAAGTTGAAGTACCCATCCCTTTCACCCACAACTTTACTATACTGATTTTTGAATGCTCCAACACCAAGCAATACTTTTCAATGGCATTTCAGAACAAGATCTTTTCTTAATGTCCCTCCTAAAACCCATTTTACAAATTGAAGTACCCATCCTTTACACCCACAACTTTACCTTACAGCTTTTTGAATGCTCCAACACCAAAAATACTTGTCAAGGGCATTTCAGAACAAGTTCTTTTCATAATGTCCATCCTAAACCCATTTTACAAGTTGAAGTTCCCATCCTTTTCACCCACAACTTTACTTTACAGCTTTTTGAATGCCCAACACCAAGCAATACTTTTCAAAAGGCATTTCAGAACAAGTTCCTTTCTTAGTGACCGTCCTAAACCCATTTTACAAATTGAAGTACCCATCTTTTTCACCCACAACTTAGTTATAGGTAAGAGTTTGAAGTTTTACCTTAGAGACATAGCTTAGAGTTTTAGTTTTAGTTTAGTTTTAGTTAAGAGTTTAGAGTTTTAGCTTAGACTCTTAGCTTAGAGTTTTTGTTAGAGTTCTAGTTTAGTTTAGTTTTAGTTAAGAGTTTAGAGTTTTAGCTTAGAGTCTTAGCTTAAAGTTTTAGTTTGGTTTAGTTTTAGTTAAAAGTTTAGAGTTTTTTTTTAGCTTAGAGTCTTAGCTTAGAGTTTTTGTTAGAGTTCTAGTTTAGTTTAGTTTTAGTTAAGAGTTTAGAGTTTTTAGCTTAGAGTCGTAGCTTAGAGTTTTATTCAGAGTTCTAGTTTAGTTTAGTTTAGTTACAGTTCAGAATTTAGAGTTTTAGCTTAGAGTCATAGCTTATAATTTTACTTAAAGTTGTAGTTTGGTTAAGTTTTAGTTAAGAGTTTCGAGTTTTAGCTTAGAGTCTTAGCTTAAAGTTTTAGTTTGGTTTAGTTTTAGTTAAAAGTTTAAAGTTTTTTTTTTAGCCTAGAGTCTTAGCTTAGAGTTTTTGTTAGAGTTCTAGTTTAGTTTAGTTTATGTTAAGAGTTTAGAGTTTTTAGCTTAGAGTCTTAGCTTAGAGTTTGGTTAAGTTTTAGTTAAGAGTTTCGAGTTTTAGCTTAGAGTCTTAGCTCAGAGTTTTTGTTAGAGTTCTAGTTTAGTTTTAGTTAAGAGTTTGGAGTTTTACCTTAGAGTCTTAGCTTAGAGTTTTAGTTAGAGTTGAAGTTTAGTTTAGTTACAGTTAAGAATTTAGAGTTTTAGCTTAGAGTCATAGCTTAGAGTTTTACTTAAAGTTTTAGTTTGGCTAAGTTTTTAGTTAAGAGTTTCGAGTTTTAGCTTAGAGTCTTAGCTTAGAGTTTTTTGTTAGAGTTCTAGTTTAGTTTAATTTTAGTTAAGAGTTTGATGTTTTACCTTTGAGTTTCAGTTAGAGTTCTAGTTTAGTTTAGTTTTAGTTAAGAGTTTGGTGTTTTACCCATAGAGTCTTAGCTTAGAGTTCTAGTTTAGTTTAGTTTTACTTAAGAGTTTAGAGTTTTAGCTTAGAGTCTCAGCTTAGAGTTTTTGTTAGAGTTCTAGTTTATTTTAGTTTTAGTTAAGAGTTTAGTGTTTTTAGCTTAGAGTCTTAGCTTAGAGTTTATGTTGAAATTCTAGTATAGTTTAGTTTTAGTTTAGAGTTTTAGCTTAGAGTCTTAGCTTAGAGTTTTTGTTAGAGTTGAAGTTTAGTTTAGTTTTAGTTAAGAGTTTAGAGTTTTTTTGTTAGAGTTCTAGTTTAGTTTAATTTTAGTTAAGAGTTTGATTTTTTACCTTTGAGTTTCAGTTAGAGTTCTAGTTTAGTTTAGTTTCAGTTAAGAGTTTAGAGTTTACCATAGAGTCTTAGCTTAGAGTTTTAGTTAGAGTTCTAGTTTAGTTTTAGTTTTAGTTACAGTTCAGAATTTAGAGTTTTAGCTTAGAGTCATAGCTTAGAGTTTTACTTAAAGTTATAGTTTGGTTAAATTTTAGTTAAGAGTTTAGAGTTTTTAGTTTAGAGTTTTTTGTTGAAGTTCTAGTTTAGTTTAGTTTTAGTTAATAGTTTAGAGTTTTAGCTTAGAGTCTTAGCTTAGAGTTTTTGTTAGAGTTGAAGTTTAGTTTAATTTTAGTTAAGAATTTGATGTTTTACCTTTGAGTTTCAGTTAGAGTTCTAGTCTAGTTTACTTTTAGTTTAGAGTTTAGAGTTTTTTTTTTTAGCTTAGAGTCTTAGCTTAGAGTTTTAGTTAGAGTTCTAGTTTAGTTTAGTTTTAGTTAAGAGTTTAGAATTTTAGCTTAAAGTCTTAGCTTAGAGTTTTTTGTTAGAGTTCTAGTTTATTTTAGTTTTGAGTTCTAGTTTAGTTTACATATAGTTAAGAGTTTGGAGTTTTACCTTAGAGACTTAGCATAGAGTTTTAGTTTAGTTTAGTTTTTAGTTAAGAGTTTAGAGTTTTTTAGCTTAGAGTTTTAGCTTAGAGTTTTTGTTAGAGTTCTAGTTTAGTTTAGTTTTTAGTTAAGAGTTTGGTGTTTTACCTTCGAGTCTTAGTTTAGAGTTTTATTTAGAGTTCTAGTTTAGTTTCGTTTTAGTTAAGAGTTTACAGTTTTTTAGCTTAGAGTCTTAGCTTAGAGTTTTTGTAAGAGTTCTAGTTTATTTTAGTTTTAGTTAAGAGTTTTAGAGTTTTTAGCTTAGAGTCTTAGCTTATAGTTTTTGTTAGAGTTGAAGTTTAGTTTAGTAATAGCTAGGAGTTTAGAGTTTTAGCTTAGAGTCTTAGCTTAGAGTTTTTGTTAGAGTTCTAGTTTAGTTTAGATATAGTTAAGAGTTTGGAGTTTTACCTTAGAGACTTAGCTTAGAGTTTTAGTTTAGTTTAGTTTTAGTTAAGAGTTTGGAGTTTTTAGCTTAGAGTCCTAGCTTAGAGTTTTTGTTAGAGTTCTAGTTTAGTTTAGTATTAGTTAAGAGTTTGGTGTTTTACCTTAGAGTCATAGCTTAGACATTTAGTTAGAGTTCTAGTTTAGTTTAGTTTTAGTTATGAGTTTAGAATTTTAGCTTAGAGTGTTAGCTTAGAGTTTTTGTTAGAGTTCTAGTTTAGTTTAGTTTTAGTTAAGAGTTCAGAGTTTTTAGCTTAGAGTCTTAGCATAGTTTTTTGTCGAAGTTCTAGTTTAGTTTAGTAATAGTTAAGAGTTTAAAGTTTTAGCTTAGAGTTTTTGTTAAAGTTGAAGTTTAGTTTAGTAATAGTTAAGAGTTTAGAGTTTTAGCTTAGAGTCTTAGCTTAGAGTTTTTGTTAAAGTCGAGATTTAGTTTAGTAATAGTTAAGAGTTTAGAGTTTTAGCTTTGAGTCTTAGCTTTAGAGTTTTTGTTAGAGTTCTAGTTTATTTTAGTTTTAGTTAAGAGTTTAGAGTTTTTAGCTTAGAGTCTTAGCTTAGAGTTTTTGTTAGAGTTCTAGTTTAGTTTAGATATAGTTAAGAGTTTGGAGTTTTACCTTAGAGACTTAGCTTAGAGTTTTAGTTTAGTTTAGTTTTAGTTAAGAGTTTGGAGTTTTTAGCTTAGAGTCCTAGCTTAGAGTTTTTTGTTAGAGTTCTAGTTTAGTTTAGTTTTAGTTAAGAGTTTGGTGTTTTACCTTAGAGTCATAGCTTAGACATTTAGTTAGAGTTCTAGTTTAGTTTAGTTTTAGTTATGAGTTTAGAATTTTAGCTTAGAGTCTTAGCTTAGAGTTTTTGTTAGAGTTCTAGTTTTAGTTTAGTTTTAGTTAAGAGTTTAGAGTTTTTAGCTTAGAGTCTTAGCATAGTTTTTGTCGAAGTTCTAGTTTAGTTTAGTAATAGTTAAGAGTTTAGAGTTTTAGCTTAGTGTTTTTGTTAAAGTGAAGTTTAGTTTAGTAATAGTTAAGAGTTTAGAGTTTTAGCTTAGAGTCTTAGCTTAGAGTTTTTGTTAAAGTCGAGGTTTAGTTTAGTAATAGTTAAGAGTTTAGAGTTTTAGCTTAGAGTCTTAGCTTTAGAGTTTTAGTTTAGTTTAGTTTTAGTTAAGAGTTTAGAGTTTTTTAGCATAGAGTCTTAGCTTAGAGTTTTTGTTAGAGTTCTAGTTTAGTTTAGTTATAGTTAAGAGTTTAGAGTTTTTAGCTTAGATTCTTAGCTTAGAGTTTTAGTTTAGTTTAATTTTAGTTAAGAGTTTGAGTTTTACCATAGAGTCTTATCTTAGGGTTTTTTTAGAGTTCTAGTTTAGTTTAGTTTTAGTTAAGAGTTTAGAGTTTTTAGCTTAGAGTCTTAGTTTAGAGTTTTTTGTTGCAGTTCTAGTTTAGTTTAGAGTTTTAGCTTAGACTTGGAGTTTTAATTAGAGTTCTAGTTTTACTTTAGTTTTAGTTAAGAGTTTAGAGTTTTAGCTTAGAGTCTTAGCTTAGAGTTTTTGTTAGAGTTCTAGTTTAGTTTAGTTTTAGGTAATAGTTTAGAGTTTTAGCTTAGAGTCCTAGCTTAGAGTTTTTGTTAGAGTCCTAGTTAAGTTTAGTTATAGTTAAGAGTTTGGAGTTTTACCTTAGATACTTAGCTTAGAGTTTTAGTTAAGTTTAGTTTTACTTAAGAGTATAGAATTTTAGCTTAGAGTCTCAGCTTAGAGTTTTTGTTAGAGTTCTAGTTTAGTTTAGTTTTAGTTAAGAGTTTAGTGTTTTTAGCTTAGAGTCTTAGTTTAGAGTTTTTGTTGAAGTTCTAGTCTAGTTTAGTTTTAGTTTAGAGTTTTAGCTTAGACTTCGATTTTTAATTAGAGTTCTAGTTTAGTTTAGTTTTAGTTAAGAGTTTAGAGTTTTTAGCTTAGAGTCTTAGCTTAGTTTTATTTAGAGTTCTAGTTTAATTTAGTTTTAGTTAAGAGTTTAGAGTTTTTACCATAGAGTCTTAGCTTAGAGTTTTAGTTAGAGTTAAAGTTTAGTTTAGTTACAGTTATGAATTTAGATTTTTAGCTTAGAGTCATAGCTTAGAGTTTTACTTAAAGTTATAGCTTGGTTAAGATTTAGTTAAGAGTTTCGAGTTTAGCAGAGTCTTAGCTTACAGTTTTTGTTAGAGTTCTAGTTTAGCTTAGTTTTACTTAAGAGTTTAGAGTTTTACCTTAGAGTCTTAGCTTAGAGTTTTGTGTTAGAGTTCTAGTTTAGTTTAATTTTAGTTAAGAATTTGATGTTTCACCTTTGAGTTTCAGTTAGAGTTCTAGTTTAGTTTACTTTTAGTTAAGAGTTTAGTGTTTTACCTTAGAGTCTTAGCATAGAGTTTTAGTTAGAGTTCTAGTTTAGTTTAGTTTTAGTTAAGAGTTAAGAATTTTAGCTTAGAGTCTTAGCTTAGAGTTTTTGTTAGAGTTCTAGTTTAGTTTAATTTTAGTTAAGATTTGATGTTTTACTTTTGAGTTTCAGTTAGAGTTCTAGTTTAGTTTACTTTTTAGTTAAGAGTTTAGTGTTTTACCTTAGAGTCTTAGCTTAGAGTTTTAGTTAGAGTTCTCGTTTAGTTTAGTTTTAGTTAAGAGTTTAGAATTTTGGCTTAGAGTCTTAGCTTAGAGTTTTTGTTAGAGTTCTAGTTTATTTTTAGTTTTAGTTAAGAGTTTAGAGTTTTTGGCTTAGAGTCTTTTGCTTAGAGTTTTTGTTGAAAATCTAGTTTAGTTTAGGTTTAGTTAATAGTTTAGAGTTTTAGCTTCGAGTCGTAGCTTAGAGTTTTTGTTAGAGTTCTAGTTTAGTTTAGATATAGTTAAGCGTCTGGAGTTTTACCTTCGAGACTTAGCTTAGAGTTTTAGTTTAGTTTAGTTTTAGTTAAGAGTTTAGAGTTTTAGCTTAGAGTCTTAGCTTAGAGTTATAGTTAGAGTTGAAGTTTAGTTTAGTTATAGTTAAGAGTTTAGAGTTTTTAGCTTAGAGTCGTAGTTTAGAGTTTTTGTTAGAGTTCTAGTTTAGTTTACTTAAGAGATTAGAGTTTTATCATAGAATCATAGCTTAGAGTTTTTGTTGAAGTTTTAGTTTAGTTTAGTTTTAGTTAAGAGTTTAGAGTTTTTTAGCTTAGAGTCCTAGCTTAGAGTTTTTGTTAGAGTTCTAGTTTAGTTTAGTTTTAGTTAAGAGTTTGGTGTTTTACCTTAGAGTTATAGCTTAGAGTTTTAGTTAGAGTTCTAGTTTAGTTTAGTTTTAGTTAAGAGTTTAGAATTTTAGCTTAGAGTCTTAGCTTAGAGTTTTTGTTAGAGTTCTAGTTTAGCTTAGTTTTAGTTAAGAGTTTAGAGTTTTTAGCTTAGAGTCTTAGCTTAGAGTTTTGTTGAAGCTCTAGTTTAGTTTAGTTTTAGTTAAGAGTTTATAGTCTTAGCTTAGAGTCTTAGCTTAGAGTTTTTGTTAGAGTTTTAGTTTAGTTCAGTTTTAGTTAAGAGTTTTGAGTTTTATCATAAAGTCTTAGATTAGAGTTTTAGTTAGGGTTGAAGTTTCGTTTAGTTTAGTTATAGTTAAGAGTTTATAGTTTTAGCTTAGAGTCTTAGCTTAGAGTTTTAGTTAGAGTTATTGTTTATTTTAGTTTTACTTAAGAGCTTTAGCTTAGAGGTTTAGCCTAAAATCTTAGCCTAGAGATTTAGTTACAGTTGAAGTTTAGTCCAAACTAGCATAATCACAAAATTACACAATATTGCATAGAAATACCAAAACCATAGGTTAGATTAGGTTAGGTTAGAGGTTAGGTTTTCTCCACGTTTAAGTTAGGTTAGATTAGGTTAGCTTATCATGAGCGCTCATGATAAGCTAACCTAATCTAACCTAACTTAAACGTGGAGAAACCTAACCTCTAACCTAACCTAATCTAACCTATGGTTTTGGTATTTCTATGCAATATTGTGTAATTTTGTGGTTATGCTAGTTTGGACTAAACTTCAACTGTAACTAAATCTCTAGGCTAAGATTTTAGGCTAAACCTCTAAGCTATAACTCTTAAGTAAAACAAAAATAAACAATAACTCTAACTAAAACTCTAAGCTAAGACTCCAAGCTAAAACTATAAACTCTTAACTATAACTAAACTAAACGAAACTTCAACCCTAACTAAAACTCTAATCTAAGAATTTAAGGTAAAACTCAAAACTCTTAACTAAAACTGAACTAAACTAAAACTCTAACAAAAACTCCAAGCTAAGACTCTAAGCTAAAACTATAAACTCTTAACTAAAACTAAACTAAACTAGAGCTTCAACAAAAACTCTAAGCTAAGACTCTAAGCTAAAAACTCTAAACTCTTAGCTAAAACTAAGCTAAACTAGAACTCTAACAAAAACTCTAAGCTAAGACTCTAAGCTAAAATTCTAAACTCTTTAACTAAAACTAAACTAAACTAAACTCTAAGCTATAACTCTAAGGTAAAATACCAAACTCTTAACTAAAACTAAACTAAACTAGAACTCTAACAAAAACTCTAAGCTAGGACTCTAAGCTAAAAAACTCTAAACTCTTAACTAAAACTAAACTAAACTAAAACTTCAACAAAAACTCTAAGCTATGATTCTATGATAAAACTCTAAACTCTTAAGTAAACTAAACTAGAACTCTAACAAAAACTCTAAACTACGACTCTAAGCTAAAAACTCTAAACTCGTAACTATAACTAAACTAAACTTCAACTCTAACTATAACTCTAAGCTAAGACTCTAAGCTAAAACTCTAAACTCTTAACTAAAACTAAACTAAACTAAAACTCTAAGCTAAGTCTCGAAGGTAAAACTCCAGACGCTTAACTATATCTAAACTAAACTAGAACTCTAACAAAAACTCTAAGCTACGACTCGAAGCTAAAACTCTAAACTATTAACTAAACCTAAACTAAACTAGAACTTCAACAAAAACTCTAAGCAAAACACTCTAAGCCAAAAACTCTAAACTCTTAACTAAAACTAAAATAAACTAGAACTCTAACAAAAACTCTAAGCTAAGACTCTAAGCCAAAATTCTAAACTCTTAACTAAAACTAAAACTAAACGAGAACTCTAACTAAAACTCTAAGCTAAGACTCTAAGGTAAAACACTAAACTCTTAACTAAAAGTAAACTAAACTAGAACTCTAACTGAAACTCAAAAGTAAAACATCAAATTCTTAACTAAAATGAAACTAAACTAGAACTCTAACAAAAACTCTAAGCTAAGACTCTAAGCTAAAATTCTTAACTCTTAACTAAAACTAAACTAAACTAGAACTCTAACTAAAACTCTATGCTAAGACTCTAAGGTAAAACACTAAACTCTTAACTAAAAGTAAAAACTAAACTAGAACTCTAACTGAAACTCAAAGGTGAAACATCAAATTCTTAACTAAAATTAAACTAAACTAGAACTCTAACAAAAACTCTAAGCTAAGACTCTAAGGTAAAACTCTAAACTCTTAAGTAAAACTAAGCTAAAACTAGAACTCTAACAAAAACTGTAAGCTAAGACTCAGCTAAAACTCGAAACTCTTAACTAAATCTTAACCAAGCTATAACTTTAAGTAAAACTCTAAGCTATGACTCTAAGCTAAAAATCTAAATTCATAACTGTAACTAAACTAAACTTTAACTCTAACTAAAACTCTAAGCTAAGACTCTATGGTAAAACTCTAAACTCTTAACTAAAACTAAATTAAACTAGAACTCTAAATAAAACTAAGCTAAGACTCTAAGCTAAAAACTCTAAACTCTTAACTAAAACTAAACTAGAACTCTAATTAAAAATCGAAGCCTAAGCTAAAACTCTAAACTAAAACTAAACTAGACTAGAACTTCAACAAAAACTCTAAACTAAGAATCATACCAGGATAAGTATTTTCCCATTGATTGCATTTATCATAGTGATAATTAGAGCAAACGAAACATCTAGTATGAGAGTCATAAAGCTGTTCAAGACTAGAATTACAGTCTTTAATTTGTACAGCATATCCTCTGTGCAATTTACACAACTTGCATTATCTACAGTTTTCATTATAGTCATCAACTAAAATATAATTCTCACAGAATGACCAGCTGCCCGGTGTAGACAAGTAAAATGGACATGTATAAAACATTTTCAATGTTGACTCTCTCTCACTACCAAAAAGAAACTGACTCTGATCAATAAAATGAACTTCTTCTAGGACGTCACAAAACTTGTTTAGACCCGATTTTTTTAAAATGTCGACTTTTTCTTGTTGCCTTACAAAATGGCCGTCTAGGCTATAATTGGTGGTTAAAAGCAAAATCAAAATATTATTTTGTTTCGTCTCAATTAATATATCAATAAATTGAGTAAATGCATTTGACCCGCGACGTAAAAGTTTCATAAAATAGTTCAATGATGGGGAATCATTTTTCATTATATCGTTAAGCCTTCCTCGAGAAAATATTTTTCTTTGAAGAGATAACTCTAGAAAATCATCATCTAGAATCAAACACTTTTACAACTTTACTAGATTCTATAAGATTTTTTGTTTCTCATATCCATCTATTTTTCAATCCTAAAACTCTCACAGCTGACTTTAGACTAGGTAATATTCTTTTCTACTTCAAGAATGTTCATAGATGAATGGTAACCTACTAGAAAATATCTAACAAAAAAAATATTTTCCATTTAGAAATATTTTTATTACACAAGTACAACAACAATATATCACTTACTTACTGATTCAACTTATTTTCATCAATATATTTCATTATTGCATTTAAAGCAGCTTGAAGCCTATGTATATGCATTATATTGAGCTTTGTTGCAAAGCATAACTCCTCCTCTAATTTGAGTTTGCTCAATGATAACACATATCTTGCATACATATCATCCCATTCAAGGCGTAATCGAGATCCTCTTGAAGTTTCTACTGCTACATTTGGTACTCTTGTCTTTGTATCATTGCTGCTTTTGTTACCAGCTTCACTATCAACTTTCTAATAGTTTTTAGAAACCACTCATTATTACTAATATGAATTGTCAAATAAAAACATGATGATAAAAGAGTATATTCAAACTGTTCTCTCTCTGAATTCTACTCTCCTACTAATACGAATTACATTGAAAATCCAGTCTTATATTGGACCCGATAACTATAGTATTATGTAAGTAGATCATTGCTCTAGTTTAGGGTATGAACTTTTTTGAGCCCTTAGGTGTCATGACTCTTGGGTATGCAACTTGTACCCAAATCTGGCTGGTTCTTCTCTACGGTGACCTGAAGGGTCTTCTTGCTGGGCCTATTTAAAACCTTCCTATATGTGTTGCAGAAATCCATGCTATGTGTGCTACAGAAATCCTTGCTATGTGTCTTGCAGAATATATTGAGGGAATACTACTGCTGTGCCTGCATTCAGTACTTCCAAAAATATTTAGACATAATTTAAATCTGACATTGCAAGAACTATGTTAAATCACCCTCCGCGCTGTTTTGCTGCTCTAAGCAGCGCACTCGTTTTCTCAGCTCCCAAAATATTTTTGAAATAAATTTTAAATCAAATTCTTGTGCTTTCCCTAACTCCCCAGCCCCATTCGTGAGGGCTACAGGATCTCATTTCATTGTCTTGCAAATGAATATACAAAATTAAAATTCATTTCAATTACAGAAAAATACTGAGCCAGAGGCTCCTCTTGCTGAAAAAACAAGGATTGTGCAAAGCGGCGAGAATGCGTCCCCCATACGTGGTGAAATTGCCGGCTCTTCTTCTTTCAAAATATTTTAATTACAGAAAAAATCCTGAGAAAGAGGTTCATCTTCCTAAAAAAAAACATGTGACTTACTGAACAATATTTTAGTTACAAAAAAATGTGGTTTTTAGTGTTTAGTGTTTTAAAAGGGACCCGACGCGATACTTTTGAGGGGGTGTGAGGGGCCACTGGTCTTCAGATTAATAATATATTTTTTTCCGGGTAATAATATATATTGTTCATTGGTATTATCATAAGTGTTTCAAGGGGAAAATAAAATGCTATTCTTTTTTCAGATCCCCATTGGTGATTTTGATCTATTGATTGATAATCTGCTAGCTGATTTCTTCGGGAACAGAGTGACTAACACCCCACCAGTGGAAAGCACTAGTCCCACTCTCTCCGTAAGTCTATTTTGTGAGAGTTATAGTTTCAAGGGGGAACCGTGTAATAACTGAAGCAAAAGGGGTCATGGGGGCAACTAACCCTCATTTCTGGAATAATTTCTGGTCGTTAAAATTTCGCTAGTGGTATATAGAGTTTCCGTGCCCAAATGGCCAATCTCTCCCCATGTTTGGAATATTTTCTAGTTGTTAAAACATTAGCAAGCAGTATGGGGATTCCATGCTCAAACGGCAACTCTGCCCCTCTCTGTATGGAATAATTTCTGGTTGTTAAACTTTTAGGTTAAAATTTTACTTCCAAGCGGCTACTTTGACCCCTAAAGGAATTTAGAGACTAATAATATATTATATTTACGCCTAATATAAATCCTTTTTCAGGATGCAATCTAAAGTGTTTCAAAGGGAAAATCAGCTGCTATTATTTTTTTGGTTCAGTTACTTGAATATTGTCTGCTCTTGGGGCCTATGTTGACGGTACGGACACCCAAATATTGTTACCATTGACACAATTCTGTGACAGTCTCTTTGTCACGACGGGCCCCATGAAAATTGAACTGGATGGGGGTTTACGTAAGGGGTGAACACTATTAATATAGCTTCCCCCAATTTTGATGTAGATGCACTTGTGAGGAATCTCGGTCTCGATCCATAATTTAAAGATCGTCTGCTTGAGCAAGTGCTAGTATGCGAGGTCTAGAGGGTACTAGAATATCTAGTACCCACCCATGACTATGACCGTAATGAAGGGGTAGCAGGACAGAGGTGAAGTGATTCACCCCTGTTTTGCCTGACTCTATTTAGCTAATTCCAACTTGCGTAATATTTATGTTTTTAGGGCTGAGTTTGGAGACCTCTTTAACACACTTACTGGTGGTAATATTCATTTTGATCTGACTGATATAGTTCACTCATATGTGGGCGAGATTCGGGTCCATCTTGAAAAAGAAATTTGGGAGGGGTGGACGTGACAGCATAAAAGTATCCATCACCCAAAAAAAAATTCTTAAACAAACATTCCGGTGAGGTGCATCCGCATTACATACAAGTGGAGATTCAGACACTTTATCCCTACTTGAATACTTTTAAGGGTGTTTTTTTTTCAGATTCGGCGGCGGGCAGTATTTTCAATAAAGTATATATTTACAATAAAAAGAGCGTATTTTTAATACTCTATGTAAAAAGTTACAATGAAAAGGGACGGTTTTAGTACTTAATGAAAGTAGATAGATACAATGAAAAGGCAGATGCAGAAACTTCATCCGGAGTTGCATAATTTTGAGTGTGTTTTTTTTTCAGATAGATAGTTTAATTAATAGAAAGTTGAGATGCAAAAGTTATTAAATTTAAAAAGGAATTATTTAAGAGGCTGGAGGGGAAAACAGGTGTAAAATATAACGCAGATTTGAGGGATTGTAAAGGTGCACGACGCCTTTCTTTCACGAAGGGTCTAGAGTGCTTCATTTATGCCGTCCTCATGGCAGGGCATACGCCCTTGAAGATGAAAGGTGTTTGTAAGATATATTTGGAAAAATTTGCAGCTAATGGGGATGAGGAGAGGGCAGATTTTTCTAAAGTAGATTCTAACTCTTTAAAGGGGCAATATCCTATAGCACTTAAGGAGATGGACGTTTTTGAGAGGGTCAATGAGCATTTAAATATTAGTTTTACAGTGTTACAGCATGACACAGAGCTTGAAGAGGGGGAACGTAAAGATAAAGATGGATTATATATTCAGTGAAGGCTCCATCAAGTGAATCGGTGAAACACTGGGCATGGCTTCCTTCTGAGCCTGCCACAGACCCCAATCTAATTGGAGATTTCTTCCCTATTAAGAATGTCATTAGGGTTTTAACTGAAGGTAAAGGGTCACATTGGAGTGAATACTATTAATGTCCAATATGTTTGTCTAGATTATGTACTGATTTCAAATTAAAACATCACTTGAAGCCCTATAAGCGGCATAAATACTAATCTGTGGATACGGTTTCGGATTATAGTACCATCTTGCGATTCAAGCATCTCAACAATTTGCTCTTCAGAGTGACAATATGTGTTTAGATATCGAAGCCAAACTCATGGATGTGTATGATCTATCAAACTTGAATCGTGTTATAGAACATGAAGCCACTGCAGTCTCTTACGCCCATGCGCAAAGAGAAGCTAGTAATAACATGCTAGTGGTAGAGGTATTTGAGACATTCGGGGGGAAGATTTTGTAGACGCAGCTTATTAATACAGCCAATAAGTCAATTTTATGGCTGCGCAATACAAATTATCAAATGACTCTATCACAAGAAGATGAGTTGGCTATTAATAATAAAGAAATGCGATGGGTTTGCAAGGGGAAATGTGTAGAGAGTAGTGGGAAACTCCATTCGGTGACCATGATCATTTAAGTAATCCAATTTTATTCGGAGGAGTAACTTTCGTGTACTGGCACAAAAATCATGTAATTTAAATGTTAAGCAACCATACTTTCTACCGGTTTACATACACAATTCCAATTATGATTTAAAATTCATATTACCAGTGTAGTTCTTTTTCAGAACTACGCCCATCAAGGTCGGTGGTTCTTTTTCTTATGAAATCATATGAAAATCATCTGAGAAGTTGCTGCTCTTAAAATTCAAATGGAAAACAATTGAAAATTGTAACACATAATTGAACAAAATGCATTTTTAGATTCCAATAGTTTTTTCCAAAATCACTGTCAATTAGTCAATGTACGGAAAAGCAACGATTTTAGAAGTTCCCCTCCCCCTCAAACCGCGCTTTCCAGATGATGAAATTAATGATTTACTGACGTGTAAGGGTATATACCCGCACGAGTACTACGGATTCATTTAGAGGCTACGCTAGAAAAAAAGTATCGCCCATCAAAGCGTTTTATGATTCACTTCACGAGCGTCAATACACCAATGAAAACTATGAATTTGCTAAAAAGTTTGGTCCAAGGGAGGGTGTAAAAATGGTGAAGATTATTGTGAAATGAACCTGGCAAGTGATGTTTTGACGTTGTTGGATATTGATCAGCACTTAGTTTTAGAGAGATAAATGAGGTGAGGGTATGTTTTTCATAGAGATTGTATCCTAGAAACTGACCTGATGGACATTGCACCGGTGAAAAGTCCAATGCGGCTTTTCTGGATATGAACTTCCTTTATCCGTTGGCAATGTCTCACTACTCTTTACCGTGCGGGAATTAAAAATAGCTGGAATATTTTTGCGATCCTTGTTCCCTGACATTACCACAGCTGATGAGAATGGACCCGCAAGGATGGTTTTTTGAAATCAGTGGTGAAATACCAGTGGAACTTCATGATTCGGTAAAGGATTTTGTTTTCTCGTGCATAAATAGGCCGGTGCCTAGGGATTCACTGAGTGCCTATAACATTTCTTTGGTATAGGATTGGGTATGTGCATTGAACACCTTCGAAACAAAACTTATTGCCGACCTTAATCTAAAAAATAATATTGTTGTGCACCACGTAATTTTGTAATGGATTTTGGCCAACAGTTTCAAGGTCACAAAGATTCATAGAGCCCTCCAGTTTGATCAAACGCTATAAATGAAAACGTTTATTAACACCTTTGTCAGTAAACGCGCTGAGGCAAAAAAAAAGATTGAAAAAGAAATATTTAAGCTCATTTTAAATTCAGCCTTCGGTAAGATCTGAGAAAGTGTACGCCATTGGATTCGTTGTGACGTTTGTGACCGACCCCAAAAGAATGTGCTCAAATGATTGCCAATCCGAATTTCACATCGTTTACTATCATAGACTCCAAAATAGTCCTTTTACATAGAAAAACGAGAAGCATAGTGTTGACGAAAAATATTGCCGCTGGTAGTGTAATTTTATAAATTTCAAAAAAACTCATGTTAGAAATGTATTACAAAGTGTGTAAGCTTCAATGTTCAAGGGAGGCACAAGATCAAGTGTTTTATGGAGACACTGATTCACTCCTGTTAAAAGTAAAGACAGACAATCTGTTGAATGATTTGAAAAATAATGAGCACACTAGCTCTCGAATGGAATACGCTAATTGGGGCGAGGCCATTCACCCGTAGCTAGTAAAACACCAGGCCCCAAATAAGTTATTAATTTTAAAATCCGAGACGGGAGTGACTTCATTTCCCACGGTGTGCGTGCAGGTCCAAAGGCGTACTGTGTGCAAACGCAAAATGAGGAAATCAAAAAGTTTATAAGGGGGTGCCTACATACTGTGTAAAGGAAAATTTCGACACGAGTTTTATAGAAACTGTGTAGAAAATTATTTAGTTCCAAGAGCGAAGGTTATGGCGATTTGCTCATAAAGTTTAAAATCATCACAGTCAAAGTCTCGAAAAATGGGTTGTCAGCCATTTAAGACAAATCCTAAAACAAAGTACTCCCACACGGTCATTACCTTAGTTCAGATTGAGATGTATGTGTAGAGTATAGACAGCGTTTCCGTCTGGACAAAATTCAATAGTTGGTGGGAGGAGGGTCCGTTTTTCCAACAGTCAGTCTCCAACTCAGCATTTTTTTTATTATTATTGTTTTACATAGTGTGTTTTGCACAAGCCGTAATCTTTGTTGTTGTTGTTCTTGTTTTTAAAATACGAGTGTTTTTGTTTTCTATATCCTTAAATAACATGTATTTAATATTATACTATTATTTTTTCTTCTTGCCCCACGCTGACGAGGCTCAGCCTTCGGCCGCTGCAATGGCAACCGCACATTTCGGCCACCTCGTCCAACCATCCTCGGGGAGGGAGCCCTTTTCTAAGTGAATTTTTAATGTTCAAGTGTTAATAAGTGCCTATTTTATTGTTTAATTCCCAAGTACTTATTGCATGTTGTTTTTAAAATATGTAGTGGGTTTGTTTGCATTAAAGGAAACCAGTATTTTTTCTACCTTTTTGAACATAGATATTTGTTCAACAGATTGAGGGTAGGCTCAGTTAGTTATGAATGTACATTGTCAGTTTTAATATACATGTACAGATATTTAGTAATCAAAACTTTAATATTATTTGATTTATTAAAGTTATAAAAGTAAAAACATGTATATTGTTTTCAGTAAAGTGCAAACTAGGTTCTGGCCTTGGGAAGGCATAGGGATTTTGAGCCCAACTTATGTTAATTTCTGCTCGTTTTGAGTTTGACTCGGTTATTTATTGTAATTTCTGTTCGTTTTGAGTTTCATTTATTTATCGATGCTGATTTGTGATAGTTTCACGCTGGGTAGATTATTTGATTTTAGTTTTGCTCATTTTTTGTTTAATGGAGTTCTTTACTTTTCTTTGAAAAACTTATTTTGTGGATTTTTTTTTAAATTAATTTATAATCAAGGCCCTCATCGATCCTTGTCTAATCTTAGTCCTCTGGAAGTTCATCACGGTAAAAATACACTTGACATTTTTCTTAAACAATATTCTAATGAAAGTCCAAGTAAAAAAAAAAATAAATTCAATGTTGGTTTTACAGTTCGAATCAATCGAACTAGTAATATTTTAGAATATTTTACTTGTGGTCAACTGAACTTTTTAAAGTGTCAAAAGTCTTAGACACTACACCTGTAATGTATTTTTTTGCGTGATATGAAAGATAAAGATATTCTTGTTGGTTTTTATGAGTATGAATTACAAAAAGAAAAAAAACGATGGAATGTATCACATTGAAAAGGTATTAAAGATTTTGAAATGAATCTTGATAATTATGTGGTCGTCATCTTTGTTGAGCTTTTTTAGAATCGGAAAGATAAAAAATGGAGGTTAGGGTTTTAAGATCATTCTAGACTCGCGCTAGTTTAAAATAGAAAATAGAATGACTGTGAGAATAATCTTTCCATAAGATTAACCATGATTGGTTTTCGTCTAAAATTGTTACATAATATTTGAGTACCAGGATGTTTTGAAATTCAATTATGTTACCGCTTTCCTTTCCTTGGGAAATAAAACTATTCTAATAGCATTTGGTTTTTTATAAGAAATCTAATATTTGTTCATTTTTTCAAATATATCTTATTTTACTTTTAAAGTGATTCATGATTCTTTCAAAAATAAAGGTCACAGTGGGAATTTGTAAACTAGTCTATCCTGGATTGCTTTTGAACCTTACATTATTTTTTAAATTCAATCCTAATTTTTTAGCTTCTACAATATGTTTATAAAATTAGGCCCCCTGTGTTTTTCAGTAATAAAACTTCTATTTTTCAGAAAAAAAAAACAACAAAGTTTTAGGAATAATATTCAATATAATCAAAATATGATATTGGTAGAAATTTTGAAAGCAAATGCAACTCAGTTTTACAATGACTTTTATTGAAAACCTCTATTGGAAGTTTTAATAACTGCTATTGGAAGTTTTTTTTTAGAGTCTATTAAAAGTTTTATTGAAAACTACTTTTATTTTCTTTATCTTTACGGCTAAAAACTCACAAATCTATTTCCATCGCTGGAAAGTAAGGGCAACGCTGGTTGACTGAAGAAAGGTACGAAACAATCTAAAGATTGACTTTCTCCAGTGACTGACATTAGACTTTCATTTACTCACCTGCGTACTAGTCTGTTTTTATATACCCTGAGTACTCGCTAATAACATTCACAGCCTATACCCAACATTAGAATAAAAATGGTGGGCTACCATATAGCCTAGTATTTCACTTTGACAATATGGCCCTCCCAGCCTTCTTCTAAAAATACCAGATGTAGGCCTAGCCCCAAATAACACTTCTCCATTACTTGATAATTTTTGAGATATTCAGAAATGAGGAAAACGTGAAAATGAAAGAAAACAAGTATAGCCTACTATTAGATTCTCAATTCAATACTCTTTCCAAATATGGTATTCATTGGTCAAGCTCCTATCTTGACTCTCTGGTAAATTTGCAGTGGGCCAAATAATTTAGCTAAGATGAAATTGAAAATGTCATATGATGCCTTTTCTATGCTCTTTCTTAATTTAAGAATTGCTTTTGGGCTAATTGCATCTTCAGCCCTTAAAGGCAAGGGGGGAGCCAAAAAAATGTTTGTCTGGCTTGTAAAGACAACAAAAATGGATATAAACAAATTTTGATTTTTTTTTAGTTTTTTTGTGTAACTCCCCCCTCCAAAAAAAGGGTAAAATTCTAGGCCTACTTTAGCTA
Source organism: Artemia sinica (assembly GCA_027921565.1). NCBI lineage: Eukaryota > Metazoa > Arthropoda > Branchiopoda > Anostraca > Artemiidae > Artemia > Artemia sinica. Next base: position 56,808,820 of record CM051259.1, read on the forward strand.
CTTTTGGCTATCTTGGAAAGGGGTTAGGTTAGGAAAATGAAGCTTTCAGGGATGGGTCTACAGGTTAAAGTATGTTCTGGGAAGGTTCCAGGAAGGAATTTTCAGTTATCAGTTTCTTTTTCTCTGAGTTTAGTTCTGGAAATGCAATTTCTGTTATTTGAGTAGAATTTTAAGCCGTATCAATGTTTTTTTTTTTTTTAATTTTAGGAAATGTATTTGCATATTTTAAAACCTTATAAATCAGGATTGAGCAAAGTTGTGAAGCTGAAAGCAATTTTTTTTGTACTTCATTTAAGCAGAAGATATATATTACAGGGTTTCACTTTTGTAACACAGATTTTAAAGGTCATCAAGGGTCAGGACCCTCTAGAGAGAGAAGGAGGAGAGGTAGGTACTTCAAAATACTTTCCCAGGACATACCTTAGCCTGTAGACCCATCCCTTGAAGTTTCATTTTCCTAACCAAACCCCTTTTCCAAGATAGCCAAAAGTAGCTAAAGTAGAATTTTACCCAAAAAAATCCTGGGTACAGCCTTGCCTAAAGGGGCCCCAAAGGTATTTCATTTTGTGACCACACCAAGAAGTTGTTAACACTAGTTAAGTTATTGAAAACTGGTGAAAAACATATCACAAGTTTATAGATAAGTTGTTCAACAGTAACATATTCCAAAAATACCTATTTGTAACAACTCAACCTTATTTATTAGGCAACTCAAATGTAAAATGTTTTCCTACCATTTCAAGTTTTTCAAATGCCATCAATAAAAATAGTGCTGAATTTTGCAATTTGAAACTTTGCCATCAACAATTCATGGTATATTCAAATTCAGGGTATTTATTTGCACATTAGGGAGGTGGGGTTGGGTAAATTTGCAGATGGCCATATAATTTAGCTAGGATGAAAGTGAAAATATCATTTGATGCTTTTTTATGCTCTTTCATTATTCATATAGAATACCCCTGGGGCCCCTTTAAGGGCTCAACATGCAACTAGCCCCAGAAACTATTCTTGAATTATTAAAGAGCATAAAAAAAAGGCATCAAATGACATTTTCACTTTTCATCTTAGCTAAATTATGTGGCTGACTGCAAATTTACCAACTCTTTCTAAAATCTAGAAAATGTCATAGAAGACAGGTAGCTTATATTAGCCTACCTGTGTTAGCTTTAGAAAGCATTGTTTTTCCTTTTTTGGGGTTGAGTTTTCTATTTTCTGATTCAAGGCTTTGAAAACACAATTCCACTGATGTGATTTGGTTTTTAAGGCATATAGGGATTTTTTCACATATATAACTACATTCTTCCAAGTTTTTTAAAGATCTAGAAATCAGGCTTTAACAAACATGAGATGTTTGGCTACTCCCAAGATATGATAGATATATTTGTCAAAGTTTCATTTTAATATTACAAAGTTCATGTGTGTTCATCAAAGGTCAGTTTCCTTTTGGAGAATTGTTAAATTTTCATTCACCTATCTGAAAGACTTTCCATGATAGCAAAAACTCCTAATCTAGAACTTACACCAATGCAATTTCTAATCTATAGTAAACATTAACCCAAAATTCATGCAAAAACCTATTACTTAACAGCAGGGGCGGATCCAGGATTTTTTAGGGGGGGGGGGGGGGGCAAAATAGGTTGATCCAGAATTTTTTTTTTTTTAGCAGGGGTGTAAAATAGGCTGATCCAATAGACTCACATTAGAAGCAAGTTTAATTAATGCAAACTTGAGCTAATTAAGTAAATTACACTACTTTAGACTATGCTAGGGGGGTGCACCCCCCTTGCTCCCCTTGATCCACCACTGCTTAACAGTTAGGCTTTTTGGTAATCTTGTTAGAGCATTCCATTTCTGACAATCATATCTCATAGTTGGAATGTCTCTGGCCTCCTGGCATGCAGGAACTTCCCTACCCTTCAAGACAAGTAAAGTTGAAAGTCTCAATGCTTACACAAAGAAGAAATAGAGGTGGTGCCATACTATCCTGTAACTTGATGAGGCTAATACTCTCCCAGCATTATCTCCTACTGTTGGTCCTAATTCAAGAACTTGAGGTCATCAACTAAAGTCTATCCAAAGTCTTCACCCATTTATTTTCCTCAAGAATCATCAACAGTTGGAATAAATTCTCTGAAGAAACAGTTTCTGCTCAATCTGTTGACATTTTCAAACAAAGATTGGATGCTGAGTGGTCCTCTAGAGCAGTGGGCTCTCAAACTGTGGTACATGTACCCTTTGGGGGTATACAAAAATTTGTAGGGGGTATGCAGCCAGCCAAAAAAAAACAACAACACAAACTTTTAACTCTAGGACTGGCAATTTTATTTATGTTTTAGCTACTGGTAACTTAGAAGGGGTACTTAAAATGTTTTGTGAGTAAAAAAGGGGTAGTGTCTAAATAAGTTTGAGAATCACTGCTCTAGAGAGTGTAAACTCAATTGGGAAGCTAATGACCCTACAACTGCACCTGGTCACAAAATAACATAGAAAACAGCTTCAATCTTTAACTCTAGAGCAAGTATAGAAAAAGTTCCAAAGCTTTCAGTAGCAGAATTCTAAAAGCTGCTGACACTTTAGCCACACAACTTGTGTTTTGACAGCTTTTCTTTAAGCAAAAAGTGTTTCTATAGGTAAAAATGGTATTTTTAGACAATAATTGCAAAGTTGTATTGCTACTATGCTACCCCACTTTTTACATGGTGGATCTGGAGCTTCACAAGGAGAAATCCTTAGATTGCTCCAAGCTGCAATTTCAGGTAAATATCATGCATAGCCTCTTTAGGATTTACCAAAATTTTCACTTCATTAGAATCTTAATTACCTTTATTTGCACTTCAGAGCAAAATTAAGGTACATACTAAATCTGTTGTGCTCCATGCTGAAAATGAGGAATTTTCTTCATTCTGTCAGAGGTCAGTGACATGCTATAAGAGAGGTATGCTGGAGAGATGCAGTTTAAGTCGAATTGTATTTGGTTTAATGTGGCTCTTTACTTTACTTTGATTTTTTTTTTTTTTTTTTTTTTTAATTCTGTTTGATTTTAATTGGCATATTTTTTCTGCTGGTTACTAAAGAAATATTTGTAATTTGTTTCTTGTTTAGAATGAAAGATCTGGGCTTGCTATTTATCTATTAGACAAAATTCTGCAGCAAGGTCTCATAATAGCTATGCTATACAACTTTCAGTGGACAGGTAGGGTGAGTACCAGGCTATTCAAATAAATTACCTCAAATTGCATTGTCCAGCAAAATAAGGAAAAAAACCTGTAGAGTTGCTGGTTAGTGATGGTGGGGAGCCATTGACTCAGTTGCATCTCACTCTGTCTTCCATGGCTTAATGGACAAACTTTTGTCAGCAGCAATCTTAAAGGCATCAACAGAGGGAGCAGTTACATCAGTATCAGGAAGATTCTTCCAATGGGTAATCACTCTATGGAGAAGTAGTGATTGTGGACTCTGGTACCTGCCTTCTTCCAGGACAACTTCTTACTATGCCCCCTGTCCTGGAGGATTCATCAAACTGAAATAGATTTTGACAAGAGGAGTCAGTATTCAAAACCTTACAAGTCATTATGACATCCCCTCTTTGATGCCTGTACACAAGCGTTGGAAGCTTCAGTTTATTCAAGCAAGATGGATAGTCAAGATTCTTGCATCCATCAACAATTTTTATTCTCCATCTTTGGACATACTCTATTTTTGATGATCCTCTTGTTCAGGGGTTTTGCAAAACACATCCCAAATTGTAGCAATGGTCAAACAAGACCCTTGCACAGTTTGGTCATAACTTTGAATGATCTGCTACATACAGTATGCTTGATTATGCCTAGGGTCTGGGATGCTTTGGCAACTGCTGTTTGAGCACGCTTGTTAAATTTTAGATCCTCATCAATAACGATTTCCAAATCTCTCCCCTCTGCCAAAGAGTCAATCAATTGCCTTGAAGCATCCCCTCCTTTCAATTGGTAGGCTACTGCCACCTTATGTTCTTTCTCCCAAAGTGCATTGACTGGCACTTCTGAATGTGAAATTCAAGTGTCCACTCATGGACCCATAGCATAATCAAATTCAAGTCTTCTTGCATGGAAGCTTTTGTACCTGACGACTCTGCAGAGGTTAGATTAGAAGTCTGCATAATTTTCTATAGGGCTTCTATAGAAAGGACTTCTATAGGGCTGAAGCCACTCTGGTCCCCATCAAATTGCAACCTTGAATATAGCCTAATATTCATTACGACTTCTGAATACCTGTGATGTCATTCACATAAAAAGTGTTGTTCAAAATTATTTAAGCTATAACCAGGAATGTCCTTTCTCTAGAAGCTCAGAATTAACCAATGTGTCAACAAACATTTCGTGTTTTGGAACTCCTCTTACTTATGATCAATGCTTTCAACCTTCAGAGGTCTCTAATTTCTGTCAGCAGATGACTTGTGAAAAAAATATTAAAGGGCTGGTAGTGGGAAACAAATTTCTTGCAAAAGTTATGACCTATCTAGTTCATTTTTTCAGACTGGCAAATAGTGGTATGCAAATCTTAAAAAAAAAATTATAATGTGATTTTGAGAAAAAATTTAATCAGTATAATATAATATAAGCTTGCTTGATGATATAAGAAATATTATCAAGAAAAGGGGATTTTTTAATCCTGGGCGTGCCAAGAAGGCCAAACGGTATGAAGGTGACATTTCAGGGAATGTTGAGCAAAATCAAAAGACACCATATGCAACCAGGTTATCAAAAGGGCATATCTGTAATATCTTAGGAACATCTAAGGGTATCTGGTTGAAACTTTCAGGGCTATTACTACTTGCAACAGTAGTAAAAGACATTCCAGCTTTATTACTGAATTAATTAAAAAACTTTTCCCACAAATAAGTTTCTCAAAGAAAAGTAAAAAACTCCATTAAACCAAAAATTAGCAAAAAGAGAATAAAATAATCTACCAGGCATAACACTACCACAAATCAGCATTCATAAATAAATTAAGCCTAAAACAAACAAAAATTACAATAAATAACCTAGTCAAACTCAAAACAAAGAGAAATTAACATCAGTTGGGCTCAAAACCCATATGCCTTCCCAAAGCCAGAACATGATTTGCAATTTACTAGAATAAAAATTAAATAAAAAAAATAAGTTTTTTTTTTAAACTAAAAGTAAGGAGCAACATTAAAACTTAAAACGAACAGAAATTATTCCGTATATGAAAGGGACTGTCCCCTCGTCAACGCCTTGCTCTCTACGCTAAAGTTTTTTATTGCTAAAAAAAAGTTGTGAGAAAGAGTCTAACTTTAGCGTAAAGAGCGAGGCGTTGAGGAGGGGATAGCCCCTTTCATATATGGAATAATTTCTGTTTGTTTTAAGTTTTAGTATTGCTCCTTACTTTCAGTAAAAAAACTTCTTGTTTTTTTGCTTAATTTTTGAACGTTTTTGAGTTAATGCCGGTTTTGATTTTGGCTCACAGTACCACAAATAATTAAAACATAAATTGCATATTCGTTTTGCTTTTATTTGGTTAAATGGCTTTCTTAAAAGTTGTTTAATTATACTTACAAACGTTTTTTTTTAGTAATAAATATACGTAACTTACGAATTAACTTACGTAACGAGCTTCTATACTCATATAGTATTTTTAATGCGTATATTAGGGGGTTCTCCCCCTAGTCAATACCTCACTCTTTACGCTAAAGTTCGAATTATGTTCCAATTCCTTAAAAATGACCCCTTAATCACAAAGGCCGTTAATTAGAAAAAATAGCTCTTATGAAAGTACTAAAAAAATCTTTGGCTTAAAGAGTGAGGTATTGACTAGGAGCTGAACCCAATCATATACATAATAATTTCTGTTCGTTTTAAGTTTTAATGTTGCTCATTACTTTCAGTTAAAAAACTTTTTTTTTTATTTTAATTTCTGATTGTTTTTTTAAATAATGATGGGAAATCCGGCACCCCCTTCATAGCAATGTCCCTTCCCCCATGAAAACTTCCTCCGTGGAAAGATCCTCCCACATAAACCCCGACCCCCCCCCCCCCCCCCGCACTACCAGAAAAAATCCCCCCTGAGAACGTCTGTATACTCCCCAATAACCAATACTAAATGCAAACATTGGGTAAAGTTCATAACTTTCAGCCCTCCCCCCAGGGACTTTGGGGGATTAAGTCATCCTAAAAGACATAGTTATTATATTTTCGACCATGCTGAACAAAATGGCTATCTCAAAATTTTGATTGGGTGACTTTGGGGAAAAAATGAGCGTGGGAGGGGGCCTAGTTGCTCTCCATTTTTTTGGTCACTTAAAAAGGGCACTATAACTTTTAATTTCCGTTCGAATGAGCCCTCCCACGATATTCTAGGACCACTGGGTCAATACAATCACCCCTGGGGGAAAAACAGCAAATAAACATGCATCAGTAATCTTTCTTCTGGCAAAAAATACAAAATTCCTCATTTTTGCAGATAGGAGCTTAAAACCTCTACAGCAGGGTTCTCTGATACGCTGAATCTGATGGTGTGATTTTCATTAAGGTACAATAACTCTTAGGGGATGTTTCCCCATTTTTTCTAAAATCAAGCACATTTTCTCAGGCGCGTAACTTTTGATTGGTAGGATTAAACTTGATGAAACTTATATATTTGAAATCAGCATTAAATCTGATCCTTTTGATCTATCTATTGGTATCAAAATTCCGTTTTTTAGAGTTTCAGAGTCTATTGAGCTGGGTTGTTTCTTACTTACAGTTTGTTACTATGAACTGTTTGAAAAAAAAAAAATAAAATGAATGTGCATTGTCAGTTTAATGTACATATGCTGATATTTATTCCTTAAAATGCTAATAATATTTGATTTATTATAGTTATAAAAGTAAAAACATTTAATTTTTTCATTAAAGTGCAAATTATTTTCTATCCGTGGGAAGGCACAGGGGTTTTGAGCCCTACTCATGTTAATTTACGCTTGTTTTTAGTTTGACTTCGTTATTTATTGTAATTTCTGTTTGTTTTGGCAGCAGTCATGTCTTATTTTGGAGACGTTTTTCAATATGGGAGGGGGAAACACATTCTATGCAGGGTTTTAAATCATTACAAGTCAATTGGGGTTTTTAGAATGTGTATTTACTAGGATTTTGACTGTCTTTGGGAAAAAGTATAATTTTATGGCGCAACATGGTAGAAACCACCACTGTGCTCTGGCACAATCTCTTTCATTACTACAAAATTGTCATCACCTGCTGGCGGCTTATCAAAAAAATTGTTGATCACTGCAGCACTCATGCCATTGTCAGATGAAAATTTATGAATCAGCACAGTGCTCACTGTAGCCTTCTTGCCTCACTTTAGAGAAGTTTTTCAAGATATGGGGGCTCAAAAATTTCTTCAAAGGATTTTAAACCATGTCAAATAAATTGCCTCTATTAGAATTTACATTTCTTAGTATTTTGATCATCTTCCAGCAAAAATTCACATTTTATGTTTCAGTATGGGAGAAATCCCCACTTTGTTGTGGCACAGTTGCATTTGTTACTGAATATAACCTGTTGACGATTTATGAAAAACTTATTGATCACTGTAGCTTTCATGCCATCTTCATCTGATAATCTAGGAATAAACAGAGCTCACTGCAGCATTCAAGATGGGAACAACGAGCTCTTTTTCAAGATGCTATTGGTTCAAAACCTTTTGTTTATGGTTTTAGTTTCTTAAAAAAAGGTATTAAGTTAGTTGGATTCCTCTAGTTTATCTCTGTCTGCTGGTTGCATTTGCAGATATGTGCTTAGTTTCTATGAGGTTGAGGAAGCCAGCTATTATTGGGACACGAAAAAGTTTCAAAAACTGTAGCATATGGCTACCACACATAATTGTATGTAATTTGTAGTAAAATAAAGCTAAATTATACAGTTAAACCCTTTCTTTGGTTTTCCTCATTTAAAATGCTCAAGCTAAAAACGTCCAAGTGAAAATATGAAATAAATGTGTATTTCACTTTTCCTGCAAGATTACCAGATTACAAGAAATGCCGCTTTGTTTTAGGCATCATAATGTTATCTTAGTTCCATTGCCATGACCCATGTGACTTTTGTTAATAGTTCTAATCCATGTTAATGTTCTTTGTCCTTTTCAGCTAATATTACGTTCTAACTTATGTAAGATGACAGCACTTTTGATACCATTTGAGGAATGTTTGAGAGACTCGCCATACTTCAGGTATGCCCCTGATTGTTTTAAATATAAATGTATGATTTATTAGTAAAAAGGATACAGATCCGCTGGAGCCATTGCTGGCACAGAGGTCAGCAAAACTGTGTTCCAGTTGGTGGGTCTTCTTTCAGGGATAAGTAGCAAACCTGTTGGCCAGCCTTGCTGCAACAGGGACTGATCCTTTGGCGCCGTCTTGCCAGTTTGCTATGTTGCAATGTATTTTTACATGATTTTGTTTAGATAGCCTGAGTTTATATAGTCTTATAGTCTGAGTTTACTGCTATCACAAATCCTGTTAATTTAACAATTCAAAGGCAAATTCAATCAAATGTATCAAACAGTTGTAAAAAAAAAAGTTTCAAAGAAAGATTTGCTGCTATTTTGATTTTACTGGAGTGATCATCTGATGTAGGAAAATTTCCCCGAATTATGAAGGTTGCGAAGGGTCTGCGGGGATATGATGAAAAAGTAGAAAATCAATGTTTTTTTGGCTCTACTGCTGCTTTCTGACCCAAAGGATCGTTGCAGTTGGCCACTTTCTTGTCACTTTTTCTTCATCTGAAAGTCACTAAGTTCGCTTTTTTCTACAAGTTTAGCCTGCATTTTCATGGGTTTAGAATTAACTGACTATTGACTTTATAACTTATTTTGTAAAAATCAAGCGCTTTTTTTAAGTGATGTAATCAATGGGTTTTAAGTTTGGACTTCTATATTACAGTATTGACCTTAAATTTATCTTGAACCTTAGGAATTTTTTTAAATGCTAGTTTTGGTGAAAATCAAACACGGCTGGTGAAATAGGCACATAATATGTTTTAATTTTAAAGTTCTACATTACAATATTAGCCTTGGACTTGTATGCAACAACCTCACAACTTTAAAATCCAATGTGGTGTAAATCTGATACTGTTTGCAAAATATATTTTTCATATATATATATATATATATATATATATATATATATATATATATATATATATATATATATATATATATATATATATATATATATATATATATATATATATATATATATATATATATATATATATATATATATATATATATATATATATATATATTTCTTCTGTGTATACTATATTTCTAAATTGTAGTTGTAGTGTTAGTCTCAGATTTGTAATGAATTGCCTCAGAAATCTCTAAACAGCTGTTTTTAGTAAAATCATGGATAATTTGTTTATCATTTTAGTTTTAAAATGTTTTAAATTTGTTTATCATTTTTTTGTTTTGGTTTTGAACTTCTATGTTGCAATAGCAGCTAATTGGGCTTTGCTGGACTGTGCCAGGTACGGAAGCAGCATAAGAAGGAAAATTTACAGGGATGTATACTCTTCGTCGTTAGAATCATCATCATCAACTAAAATCTATTCAGGGAAACAAGGGATGGGATTTGAAACAATAAGAATGTTGGACCAGTTATAAGATAATTATGAAAAATCACAAAAGCCTTGAAAACTGATGGGAGAGAACTCAGATTGAAGAAGACTGACCAAGCCTCCTCTGCCTCTTCTTACTTGCTTGGACTGGGATGTAGATAATACAGATTATATAGACTTGCTTAAATTTAAAAGATACTATTACTTATGAAGTTTGACAGATATAATTTTGATTTGTTTGAAGGTGAAGGCTTATGTTACTTATTTATCGGAGGTCTGAAATTTCGAGTAACTTTACTTTCCAGTTCGAAGGTGTCACTAGATTTTAAAAGTTTTTGATAAATTAAAACTAATGTAAATCTATTAACAGTTGAATTACAAAGGCTGCATTCAAATGAAACATTAACCTTTCTGAGATAATTGTAAAAACTGTTTTCTAGGCTCTTCTCAAAGGAAGAATGAGAAAGACAGTGTATGTTCAATAACATTGTGGTCCTCCATGGTATAGATTGCCCTGGTGAACCTCTCCTTGACCACAGCTTAGCAAAGGGTTTTTGGTGAGGGTACTATTTTCCCCTATACTTCTCTTCCTAGTTCCCATTTACATGTCTTTTATTATTTTACTATGTTTTGGTAACCTGATAACTTCATTTAGGGACGCTGCCGAATTAAATCAAAATCAACTAGATGAACTGGAAGGTAAGTTGGAGAAAATGCTGAAGACATGCAATGCCATGATAAATTCTGGAAAGGAGCTAATACAAAATCAAAGGTAATTCAGGTCTAATCCTTTGGTAATCAAAACTAGTGTCACATGTTAATTTAAGCTTCAGTATACAAATCTCGAAGAATTCACTAAAATTTTGTGAAAATTAAGATAATGTAAGTGGTCCAAATTCAGAACTCAACAACCAAAACTGTGCTACAAGTCCAAGCAAATAAATTTACATTAACCAAATCTAGATGCTTTCCCGCATCAGCCTATGTGTTTATTAAAGCCGAATCATCTTATTTAATTGTGTCGCCTGTTTATTTCATGAACTCGGTTAAATTGACCTCTGAACACTTCACCTGGAGTTTGTTGACTGCTTCCCTCTAAGGATCCTAGTACAACAATATCTAATCACCCATGATGATCCATGAAATTAGTTAAGATAAACTGATTGTTTGTCTTTCTCTATTTTTGCAGGATTGTGCAAAACTTTAGGATTTAGGTTTTTTTTTTTTTTTTTTATAGTTATAATTCACTTAATCTCTTAGGATTCCTGGAAATGGAAGCCAATCCTGTGATGACCTCCATTCCAGTTTTAGAATGGATATTTCATGAACAATATATAGGCAAATTCTACAGGAATCTGCCTCGGTTGTGCTATCACTATAGACCAACTACCCTCCTCCCTCTAAACATCATAATTTTGAAATTACCTTTATTACGGGCAAGATAAATGAGTATCTGGAGTTTGTGTCATATTTTATTAGTTTTTATTTTGAATTATAGTAAAATGTATTTCAATTGTTCAAAACTCTATAGCACACTAGCTAGGGATATCACGGTGGTGAGACCATTGAGTTGCATAATAAATCTGTCTGGTATATATGTAGGCTGCTTGATGACTTGACTGCTAAAATGGTATTTCCCCCTTTTTGGCTAGTTATGTGTCAAATTTTTGGGACTCAATTGCATACCAAAAGTTTCAGTATCATGACAGGTGTCAAACTATTGGGTAGCCTTGTAAATTAGAGCAGGTTATTTAGTGACTGTATGGGTATAAAGAAAATGCAGTGTTTTTTGGTTCGGTTTGGTTTTTGAGTTAATTCCTAATTTCGCATAATCCCAGCAGCAGATAGGGGGGAATATCACCGTAAAGCTTTTCTGTATAAATTTATCGATATATACGAGTATTACATTGTCTGAGAACGAATAGTTTCTTTTTCGGCTTGGGTCGATTTGGTTTTTGAGTAAAATGGCAATTTTGCATAATCTCAGAAGATTCGTGGAAATGTCACCATAAAGTTTATTTGCACAAATTGAATCGATATATAATCGAGCATTACATTGTCTGGGAATTTATAAAAAAAATTTCGTCTTGAGAATTTCGATCTTGACTTTCTGTGAAGAAACTTCGTTTTCCTTTTGTTAATTGTTGCTCAGTTTTGATTTCTCATGAAGTACCCAGCAACCCAGCCGTCATCTCGTTCTCCCCCTCCCAGTTTCTCGAATTGTGAAACCATCTTAGGCTTCTCGACTTAGACAAAAAGCTATTATTTTACCCTAGAATAATTTATTCTAGAATTCATAGAAAGTCTACAATCTCTAGGAGTTAAAAGTTCTTTCCAGCGATTGGACCTTTATTCCCTTGGTTGCCTTAAAACTCACAGGGATGTACCCTGGCCCAAGGAAACCTAAAAGCACATTGTTTTTAATGCCAAAAGGGCACAAGCGCTACAATAATGTTTCTTAGGTCCAATGGGCTGGGAACTGACAGAGCATGTACTCTGAGTCAATGTGGATTTATCACACAATAGGTTTTACCAAAAGGCTCTAAGTACACTACGGTTCATTTCCTGTCGAATCAGCACTAGTACATACACTGGTCAAAAGGGACCTTAACGCATAAAAAATTCATGGTTAAAAGACTTCAGGTCCATGGATGACCCAAAAACCTTCGAATTGACTCTATTTCATAATATATGAACTTAGGCAAGGGATATCATTTGATAGAAAACAAAATATAAATATGAGACTGGTGAGAGTTTGAAAGCACTTGGCTCCAACATGAAGCAAAATAAAACCTCGAACATTTTTAGAACAATCTCATTCTTGACTTCCAATTGTAACTCGGTCGGGGCTTCAAACTGATCGAAGCCCAAGCTGCAGAATTTCAGTCGCATGATACGTGCTGAATTTTGTTGGATACCTGACTCAGCGCAAGAACGAAATCCTCAAGTGACTGACTCGGTGTACATTTTGCAGCTTGTTTGAAGTAAGAATCATGCAAAAATTTCAATCTGTATAATTGAGGAATAAAAGCTGACCGGTGGCCCTTCATATGCACACCGAGATTTTGGTGGTCCTTCCATGATTTTATCACCGAAATTTTAGCAGAAAGGTAGATGTGTGGCAGCTTGCTTGAACTGGAATCATGGAAGGACTTCCAATTTGTGGGATTAGAGGATCAATACAAGTCCGTGGCAACTGCAACACCACCTCCATCGAATTTCTAAAAAGTAGGGTAGGTATGTGGCTCCGTGTTAAAACCAGAATCATGCTGGTATTTTCTAGTTGTGTGATTAGGGAAACAAAGTCCCCTAAAAAAACCCTTCTCTTTGCACCCCACCACCAAATTTAAGCAGGTATATCCTTTCTTGCTATTACTGTAATCATGCAAGAATTTTAGAATGGTCGCCATGTTTTATGCCATCACCAATTTGAAACTAGGGTGAGTAATTTGGCTTAGCCGTATATAAGAAAGCTGATTTACAAAGGCGTACGCCGTTTCTTCAACCTTTGTACGGAAATGGTCCAATCTGCTTGAAACTCATGGTAGAAGAATCTCTGGGCAGTGGCAGTAGGGACAGATTTTGGAGGGATACACCGGCTGAATCCTGCATACTTTCCTTAGGAAAGTACCCGGATTCACTTGAAATTCAATGGGTATACAGCTACAATCCTGCAGACTTTCCCAAGAAGCTCTAGACTACTGGTTCTTTTGGTAGAGGAGTTACTAGGCTTTAAAATTGCATACGTCAGGTATTCCCTGAACTTTGAAACTTTGAAGCCTACTACGGCCAAGACGGTAAACTTCAATGGTCTAACCTTTCTTTGGGAAAGTATCTTTGGGTGCAGCTACCCACCAATCAAACGTTAAGTGAATCTCTATTCTTTTGACTTTCCAGTCACTTCCCAAGCAAGCTATCATAGAGGCTATGATCCCAGATGACAAGCTATCAATCCAAGGTAAATAAAAAAAAAAAAAATCAATTTGGACTTGTCTACAACGCTACAGTTTACCACTCATTGGTTCTGGACCGTCCATTACTTCAAACCTCAGTCCAAAGTCAATTACCTGTGGGCATAATTGCGATTCTATTTTCGTAGCTCGGTATAGAAAAAAGTGAATTTTTTATCATGCTTTTGGGGTAAAGCGGAAAAGTTGCCTCTATACATAAGTAACTTCTGTGCAAAATTTCACCACCGTAGGATAATGTCTTCTGTTCTGGTAAGGGACTTGAAGTTTCTAAAATGTAGCAAAATTGGCTTCTTTTTTTCGTATTTCGCTCCATTTTGCGGTACTGTGCAAAAGTTGCACTTATGTAGGGTTAATTACTGTGTAAAATTTTACGCCCCGCGGACAATATGTTCTATTCTGTTAAGAAGCCTGAAATTACCCAAAAATCGACAAATACACTGTTTATTCATTATTTAACTAACATTTAAATATAAAACAGAATTGTCATACGCTCGCATAAGAATTAAGAAATAAGTATTCAAAATTAAAAATATGAAAATGTGTGTTTTGTTAGGTCTTTAAATTTTTTACTGTCTCGTGCGCCTAAATTCAGGCATGACCTTTCTCAATTTCAGAGTGGAGCTAATAAATCCGTCCCGTTTTTTTTACGAACACAAACTTTCTTTGAGGCCTCTGTAACCAATTTTACTGTTCTTTCCACTGCTTGTGTGTGTCATGGAAACTTTGTAAAAGTCCAGTCAATTAGTATTTGTTCTTTCAGCACACTTTTTAAATCTTCTATCTTCACATCATTCAGTATTGGTGGTGGCGTTATTTCGCAGGACCACCAGTCAATTAGTTTGATGTAGTCGTTTGCTTCGTAGTTCGTTTTTAGAATATCAAACTTTCTAATACCAAAGTGTCCAACCGTCTCACCCGATTCTCGCGCTTTTATTGCTCCTCTAATGCCAAGGGCTCTTGTATGTGCTCTCTTATCTGTCTGCATCATGAGCAGAATGTTTCCTGGAGATGCAAAGTAAGTATCCCGAGAAATCACTGGGTCGATGAAGTTGCGGTTAACTTGATCCAAACATGTGGATGACTGAAAGAAATGGTAAAGATGCCGGGCTCCATCCTTAATTGAATGTTCTGTAGTAAACCTGAATAGTAAAGTTCAGCAGTTTAACTTCTTCCGTTAAAGCTGTTTCACAAGTTTTTTTTTCCTACTAAAATTGTAGTGGTAAGTGAGTCCGATAAGCCATGGGTCACAAGTGGTCTCAAACAAATGATCAAGACGAGGTGCAAGCTGCACAGTTTCGGATGCCGGGCTCGATCCTTAATTGAATGCTCTGCAGTAAACCTGAATAGTAAAGTTCAGCAGTTTTACTATCTTCTGTTAGAGATGTTCCACAAGTTTTTTTCCCACTAAAGTTGTAGTGGTAAGTGAGTCCGATAAGCCATGGACCACAAGCGATCTCAAACAAATGATCAAGATGAGTGCAAACTGCACAGTTTTGGACAAATAGCCGCGGCGGTGAAACTTAGAAATCGAATCGTGGCCGTCAGTCGTTTCAAGCGAAGAAATTATGTTCGAGAAAAGGTAGTACTCCTTCCCCAAAGTAGCAGTCGGAAGTGGGATTCCACAGTTAAACACATGACTGGCAAGTCAGTTAACAGTGAGCTAAAAATACCCAAGCCTGACGGGTCTCTTACGAGTGCTTCAGACGTGAGCGAGTTCTTTGCTGGCATTTTTACCACCTACCCCTCAATTACGGAGGCCGAACTGGTTAATCCCTTAGTCGATTTTGAAACTGACGAAATAAAACAGTTTACCGAATTTGCTGTTTATAAAGAACTTAAAATTCTAAAACCGAACTGTTCTTCCTACCCTGGGGAGTTGCCGGTCAAACTTATTCGCGAAAATGCCTTGTTTTTAGCCAAACCATTGGCATCAATCATCAATCAGTGCTTCAGTGAACAAACCTTTGCTGATGCTTGGAAGCGAGCCTATGTTCGCGTAATACCCAAAGTTAAAGAACATAAGACATGTGATCAGTTAAGACCTATTTCGATCACACCGGACTCTGCTAAAGTTGCAGAATCTTTCATATATCGTGAACTTCTTACGCAAATTTCACCGTCACTTGACCCCTTCCTGTATGGTTGCTTGAAGGGATGCAGCACGTCTGTTTATTTAGTACGGCTTTATCACTTAGTAGTTGAATGGTTCGAGTTAGGAAGCTCTTTTGTCGATTTACTTCTGGTAGACTACCGAAAGGCATTTGATTTGATTAAGCACCCTCTTGCCGCCCAGTATTTTAAGTCAATGAGTGCCCGTAAGCACATCCTCCTATCGATGGTTGATTTTTTACGTAGCAGGTATCAAGAATTGTACGCCCTTTTTCCCGGATATATTGAATTGGAATGGGTGGAAATTACATGTGGTGCCCCACAAGGGACCAAAATAGCTGCTCTTCTTTTCCTGGCTGTTATCAACTACGTCTTTTGTGACTTGACGATTGTTTTAAATTCGTCGATGATTTGTCTGCGCTTCTTAAATACCACGTAAAGGATTCGCAAGCTGTAGCCCAGTTTGACCCACATTTTTTCGATCAGTTTAAATCACAGTGTACTGCTAACAATCCTCAAATTAATGAGAATAAATTGAAAGTTTTGAGGTTTAACTCACTTAAACGGGAATTTACCTACCCCGCGACTTTGTTCCCTCCTGCTTCGTGTGGGACTATCATGGGCGTCACCTTTGTGTGGACTGTTCGTTCTCTTTTTACGTACAAGAGCTATTAAAGAAGGGGCAATATGCTATACGGACACTAGTGGCAATGGGCCGCCTAGGTTTTTTTCAATATACCAACTCAAAACGGCGTACCTCACTTTTATTCAACCCATCCTTGAATTTGCGTGTCCTGTCTGGGGCCCGCAAGTTTATCACATAGATTATTTAAGTGATGATTTGAAGGGGATCCAGAGACAAGTTGTCAAGGTCATTCTTTGTGACAAATATGTAGATTAAAGCTCCGCTCTGAAGTCACTTGAAACACCAAGCCTTCATGATCGCCGTTTTCAGCTGGTGATTCGTTTTGGCCAGTTTTTATTGTCTAGTCCTGTACATCGGACAGTATTACCACCTGAAATACCTGTCCGTGCAAATGCCAGAAGCAAGAGCAAGCTTATGCCCGTCTTGTGACGCACAAACAGACTCAGTAACTCCTTTGTTCCTTTCTTTACAAGTACTTTTAATAAAATCTAACGAAATGTTTTTCATGTAGTGAAGTGTTTTTCATGTAAAAAACAGCGCCTTTTATTGCATTTTTTTTCTTTAATGTGTTTAAGACAGCTGATTTCATTAAACTGATTCTGATTCTGAATGATGGACTTTGATGCGGAACCAAGATGGCATACATGCCCTGATACCGAACTCTAATATCGGGCATAAGTTGTCTGATGGTTCCGTGTTGGAAAACATAGTCTTAATATTCTGTTTGCTGTTGTCTACCAGTGGGACATGTTTAGGCGACCTGGATCGTGCTTAGCAAGACCTGGAGGACACATGCCGGAGCTAGAGATGAGAGAAATATCCCTCAGGTACTTCTGTTCCTCACTCAAAAGTGGATATAACATCTGATAGCAAGGTGCAGTTAACTGGCTCAAATGTTACCAGTCGAAGCAGCTCACACACGCCTTCGAAGATTTGCCAATAAAACCAATGAAAGAATTGGGTCCGGAGATGGTACCATCGAGGAACTCGAACAAGTGACAGAGAGGCAATTTGTTGAAATGTAGTTGACAAACAGCCCTTTGCGCAGGTCTCCTGATCTTCAGTTCTAGATGATGTAGTACCCCATTGTGAACTCAAGTATTTACGACCGTTCCATCACACCCTAGAACAAGAATAAGGTTTAAACCTCCTGGCACTTCTGCTGTAATATAGTCATAAATGCTCTACAAAAAAGAGAATGTTCCAATCATTTATATTTTTAATATGCTGTGTAAACGATCACTATTTTAACTGTGAAAACTTATCTCTTTACTTATATTAATTTTATATTTATTGACCTTGAAGCAGCACTTGTTACTCTAATTTTTTGTGTTGCTACTTATTCCTTTTTTGTTTTTTGATCCTTGTTTTGGGTCATCTTTTTTTGTGCCAGGATATGCTCATGTTAACTCCAGGTATTGTAGTGAATTGTTATATTCTATTCTATACCTGTAACAAAATTACAACAAAGTCACAGACTCATAATATATATTTTCCACTATGTTTTTATTCCTATAAGTTAATATGAAATTAAAAAGAATCTGTAACAGATTTTTATTCTTCAAGAAGTATCTAATATCTTTAGATATTATTCTATCTTAAGAAAACAAGAGACAAAAGGATACCGGCAAGAAAGTACACGTTATCTGTGTGTTTTTGGAAAAATCTTGCACCTATCCTTTGAACACTTTTCCTTTCATACCGATTGGTTTTTCCAATTGGTTTCCCTATGCATCTGAACCAAATATTAGGCAGAATTTCAATCGAGATTACGAAAATAAAGAATAGCTTTGTAATACCAGCTATGTTCGATAAGATTGTATGCTAATGTTTTGAGCTCTTTCTTGAGACATGCCATTTAAAAGGTTTCATGGGGTTAACCACTTCAGTTTTAGTATATACATTGAAAGAAATAATTCGGATTGGACTATTTAGAGAAATTAGCATTCGACTGTTAGACTGTAATCGCCTTTGCCAGTGAGGGGCTTTCAACTTTTTCTATTTCTTGTACTTATTATTGGTTCCTGACATGCATTTTAGGCTAAGACAAATCATGTACCTACATTTCCTTTGTTTCCGATACACATAACAGTAAAAACTTTGTCTCCATTGGGTTATGCAGCGATTATAAATAAAAATGCATCATAATAACGTAGATCTGTAATCATTATAGTAAAGAGTGGCTGCTGCCAAGGCCGTATCCAGGGCGGATTAGGGGGTTTGAACCCCACCCTCTAAAATGTTTGAATCATAAAAAATGTAACAAAAACGCATATAAACAAAGTTTTGATTCATTTTTAATTTTGATTTTTTTTTTTTTGTGTGTACCCCCCCCCCCCCCCACCCCTCGAACAAAATCCTGAAAACGACCTTGGCTGCAGCACTATGATTTTGGGAAGTCAGGAATAGACACATTGTCTTTGGTTTAGGGTAGCTCTTTATTTTTCTCTCAAACGCTTTTTTTGTGGGTAGAAGTCTTTTTATTAATCGATATTAGAAGAAGTATATACACACGGCAAAAAGCATAGTCTATCTCTTCAGGTTTTCTCCGAGTATGCCTACTTTCACCCAATTTCTTACCTATCCCTAAATGCTGTGCCGGAAGTTGGTCCTAGTGACATGGGAGTACTCTTAGAAGAATATCTGTTCGACCTGCTTGCATATGCTGATGGCATTAGTAGTCTAAATGGAAAAATCACGGAGTTCTAAGCCAGCACAAACATTATCGACGATGCAACTACTTTCTTTTAAATATAAATAAACGCTAGCAAGACCGAGACGATGGGAATAGCACGGTATTCAAATACAGGTCGCCTTCAGACCAAAATCACCATTCAATGCGAAGAAATCATGTAAGTTGATCAGTTTTTGTTTCACCTAGGGAGTGTGCTGACATCTACAAATCTCTCCTCAAAAGTTAAAAAACTTCGCCTGGCTCTTGTCTCTGCTTGCTTCTAGTCACTGTGCTCTGTTTGGAAAAAAAAATTCCTGTTTATAAGCTGAAGATACAACTTAACCGTGTCTTCTTTTTTTTCGGTTGCAACATATGGAGCAGTGACATGGACCATTAAAGCTGATGACATACACCTACCGGTGTCTCTCAAAGCCAATCAAACAGAACTGAAGTAAGGAGCGACTTGGCTCAATAGTAACCAAATCTCTAAAGAACAGAATTTTGATACTAATAGATATATAAAAAGAATCGGCTTATTATGCTGATTCAAAATATATAACTTTCATTAAGTTTAGTTTTTACCCATCAAGGGCTTCGAGCCTCAGAATATTTGCCTGATTGTTGAAAAAAGGGGGAAACAACCACTAAAAGTCATAGAATCTTAATGAAGATCACCCAATCATATTCAGCATATCAGAAAACCCAACTTTAGAGGTTTCAAGCTCCTGTCTGCAAAAATGTGGAATTTTATGTTTTGCCAGAAGAAAAATCACGATGCGTGTTTATTTTTTTTATTTCATGGGTGACTGTATCGATCCAATGGTACTAGAATACCGGGAAAGGGCTCATTCGAATGGAAATTAAAAGCTCTAGTGCCCTTTTTGAGTGACCAAAAAAGATCGGAGGGCGCCCCCTTTTTTCTCAAAATCGTCTGATCAAAATTTTTAGGTTGCCATTTTGTTCAGTATAGTTGAAAATGGTTGAATAATTAGTCTTTGGAGTTAACATGATCCCCTACAGCTCCTGGGGAAATGTCTTTAAGTTATAAAATTTGCCTATTGTTTATGTATAGTATTTGCTATTGGAAAGTATGCATACATTTTTCGGGTGGGGGGCTATTTTCCACGAATTTTCTATGCTGGGAAGTTTCCAGGAGGTGAATTTTTCAGTTAAATTTCTCACTGGGGGAATTTGCCATAATTCCTGTACGAAATTCTTCTATGTCTTGCTTTCTCTTTGCCGACTGAATTTTACGTGTGGAGACGTTAAAGATAATTATCGGGGTAAATTTTCGCTAGGAATGAATTGTCTAGAGGATATCCGTGGGGAAGAGGGTTATTTGCGTGGAGCTGGAGCCTGATTTCCTGGCTCCATTCTTTAAAAAATGACCAGAAATTAAATAAAAAAAAAAACAAATTTTTTAAAACTGAAAGTAAAGAGCAACATTACAACTTAAAACAAACAGAAATTATTACGTATATGAGGGGAGTTGCCCCCTCCTCAAAACCTCGCTCTTTACGCTAAAGTTTGAATTTTGTCCCGATTTTTTAAGAACGACTCCAGAAACACAAAGTTGGTTTAATTAGATTGATAAGAAGCTTTTTTTAAGCACTAAAGAACTTTAGCGCAAAGAGCGAGGTATTGAAGAGGGGGCAACCCTCCTCATATACGTAGCAATTTCTCTTCGTTTTAAGTTTTAATGTTGCTCTTTACTTTCAGTCTAAAAACTTTTTTATTTAATCGTTCTAAAAGCT